>JAGDQP010016743.1:19123-32464 GCA_022664845.1 Lepisma saccharinum
TGTAGAAGTATTCGGCGACGGCGTTTTATACTACCCTTTGCGAGGAACATGGCATGTAGCGTCTTCTTTTGACGACATAGACGTTGCTTCTGACGTGGAGACAAGCGAATGTTTCCATTTATTGTGTTTTTAGTCATCTGTGCGATTGTACGTATGAATCCCCGGATGCTTTTGTAGGATGAGTTTCCGTTTCTTGCCTTTGCACTTGCAAAGTGCACGAAGCTCACTCGTAAGGTAATGCGTTAGGTTTGACGTCTTAATGTCGACTGATCGCAATGGGGTATGCATGTCTTTTACATGTGCGCATACTTGCATGGTTTCATCTGGAAATATATTTGTACGTAGTCGTAACGCATCGGGTGTTTGTTGCGTTAAATCAAACATAAGATAACTATGTGGTTTTTCAGTGGCTTTTTCAAATACTTCTACAACCCCCTTACTGTATCTGGGTATAATTTGCCTTGCAAGGTATTCGATTAATAATTTATCACGTGGGTTCTTGAACACCACGAGATAATGTGCGTTTAGTGAAATATCACGTGCATGTTTTCCTTTTGGGAATGGGTTCTGCACAATAAAGATGACAATTAAGCTTCTATGATGGGCGTATTTCGTATAAGGATTCGCAGTGTCTTGGTTTGCTTCACTCATGACATCATCGATAATAATTAGCAAATTGCGTTGAATTTCGAACGTATTCATATCCGGAATTCCATGGTGGAATTTAATATTGGGCACGGTTACGTTTGGTACTACCCCTCCATAACATCAAATGATTTCATTAAATTTTACTGTAAATATTTTATATTTATGTTTAAGTAATTTGTTGACAAAGCAGGTCTTTCCGGCTCTCGATGGTCTTGCGATTAGGGCCGTTGCTGGGTGTTGTAGTGGCAACATGTCGCTTGCTACTACTGGAATGCTATAGTAGATTTCCCTTTTATATCATTATGCACACGATAAAGACTCCCTACCAGCACAGTCATCCATACCTATGTACATATTTACAGAATGAATAAATTAACTACACACACACACAGGTCTGTCCTTTAGTCACGTCTGTCTTATACATTGTGACAGTTACGTCTCGTATGACCAGTCGACGTTTACCGGTCGTCATTTTGTGGGTCTTGTACTCTTTTCTCGAAACGATGATTAACCCAGGCTTCCTTCAGATATTATTCGGGAAAATATAATTTTGTGTTCGGACTTTTTGGTGATGAGATCATAAAAATGTTGAAAGTAAATTTCTTTCCGTGTTCGAAAGTTGAGGGTAATTCCACGAATTTTTATAAATTCCTTCACTTCCCCAGTTGCCAAATTACATATCTGGTACGCGTAATTTTTCCGTCCCATCGCAATGAACCGGAACATTTCCCACCCGCTAGGTATTTCATCGGTGAGTTCTGCGAGGTAATTCCCGGTGGTCAGCAAGGGTCTTTCACCTTTCTTTTCAATGAATATTATTGAATCTACGTACAGGACTCTATCGTAGCCTGCATCCTCAATCAGTTCATACAATCATACTCGTGCCCATGATCATATAATGGCAGATAGGGTCAAGTTGGAAAATGGCAGAGGCGTGTTATCATTCTCAACGTCCTTGTATGTGACAACAAGGGTTTCAGCCCCGACAGGGACCACGGTGCTAACCTCATATTGAGGAGTCGGTAGTAAGTTTAATAATGACTCTATCTTTTACTATTTTTGTCTGAGGTAAATCGGTTTTCTCCCCGAATTTCCCGAAAAGTGATTTTAGAAAGATTTTGGATATCCACCTTAGACCGGGATTCAACTCGATATTTTCGTAGTGCATTTGCATTTCCTCTTTTGCTTCATACTGGCGTTTGTGATCCCGTTTTCGTTCATCTGTAACGCACCTGAGGAAAAGCCACTTACTTCCTGTTTCATCGACAGGAAGCGATTTACGTAGTTCTTACACATTCCTTCCTGCATTTCGTATTGCCATACCTCATGGATCTTGTCGATTTTATATCCACGGGATATGGATTTTTTAATTGGGGGTGCAGAACGTCCCACGAAAACACTGTTGGTCCTTGAGGTGCCTGTTGTCGTGTTCTTCCACACACGTGCGACATAGTCCAAACATCTGTTTTCCGTTGCACGTATACGGAAGCACAGGTATAGCGAGGGATGTCGGGGGTTCCACGCTACAGTCATATAGTCCTTCGCAATCCGTCAACTCGGGGAAATCTTTCCTATACACCTTTGGTTGACCCACGGGCAGAATTTTGCGAGCTATAACCCATGCGTAAAGTGAAGTTACATCCAGGTACCGTAGTCGCTCCGAATCGTTACAGGTGTACAGGAACCGAAATACTTCCGTTCTGCCACCCTTGAACGCGTGTTTGGGTACATGGCCTGCCTCTAGATCAGCGCACTCGGTTCGAATAAAGTCCTGGATTGCACTATCATGTTTGACGTACTCGTACCAGGCGCATTCCCATATTTCAATGACTTTGAACCCAAATCGTTGTAGGTAGTTTTTTCGTGTTCCAACGGTAAAGACGTTGTTCGAGGCTTTCCCCTTCTCCGATGGGTTCATGCCTAAGGTTTGGGTACGTCCGTGGGCACCCATACCAGAGGGAACCCAAGAATTCATAAGCATAAGTTTGCAACCTATCTTCTGCATACCCGTCTAATTTATAAGGGCCCCCATGGACTTCTCCTCCATTTGCTGCGTGTATATTTTTACGTTTGTGAACCCGGGACATATGCATTAGCCACTGAAGCCATTAGCCATTCATGTGGGGTCTTTCGTCGTTGCGTATCTATAAGGGCAAGACAGTTCGGGCATTCCTTAAACCTGTCACATACAGTCCTCCTTTTTGGGAGCTTTCTTATGATTTATTTATACAATCATTGGAGGGGAATGTTCTATAGGAATCCGAAAATCTAAATTGTCCTTTTTCTTCCTCCTTAATATCGTGGAGGGCTTTACAGCACGAGCACGTGTACTTGCATTTATGACGTAACCTATCACGATACCCGACAAGGCACATATCACAGTACCCATGTATGCGTAGGTATGATGTTATAAAGGTAATCATACTATACTGCCAGTTTCCTCATCTTTTACGTACTGGATATACAGCGGTATGTCGGCGGGTGGCCCTGAATACATTACTATCGCTTCTCTTGTGGCCGGGTTACTCTCATATACTACTATTCTGTAATAAGGACCCAAGTGTTGTTGGAACTCGATTTCCTCTCGCTCGCTTCCCCCTCATGCCTTCACATCTATCCCTGCTGCTTCACACAGACGTTGTGCTTCCCTTCTCCAGAACCCGGGTCCTGATCCCTTTCTTTTTATTGCATTTTCGTCTTCTTTTCTTTATCTACCCGTGCTTTCGCCATAGCTAACGCCTGTGGGAAGCATAGGGCCAACTTTCGGGGTGAAACGGTGTACTTCGAGACATTTCCTCCACGATCTTATTATATCTGTGTCTAACTCTTCCCATTCCCTTTCGCATATCCACCAAGTGTAGCTTTATCCATATGGCCGAAAAGGTATGTCTCATTTGAGTTCACAACGTTTTCTATGGCTGATAAAATTACAGCTGGATTGAGTTCATCCCGTTTTCGCCAGCCTACGTACATCGGTCGATCGATGGTGAAGGCTGTACTCTTGATCGTTAAGCCAACGTGCGCCTCTGGTGGAACATCAGGGATAATGTTAGCCAAAGCGAATGCGAAAATTTCATTCACGTATTCCTCTGGATCAACAACATTGGCTATTTCAGGGTGAATCTCAATAAATCTCCCTTCCATTCCAAAGTGGGGGTACCTGCGTCGTTGTCTTGAAATAATTCGAAAGTTACTGTTACCTTAGGTTCTGGTACCATACATGTTGGAGGTGAGGGAACAAACGTTTCCCATTCCGGGACTGGTAACTTTTCCTTTTTAAGATTTTTCTCTATTTTACGTTCTGTCTGATCAAACTGATCTCCATCAGCTGAGGTGCGTGCATGCACAGTAATCTGATTTGCCCGGTCGTAGCGCTGAGCTTCTGTCAACCCTTCGGCCGGACATGTTGCATTGCCTTCAACTTGATTTCCTGTGTTCCTAATAGGAGCACGATCCACTGTATGTCCACTTCCTGAAGGGATGGACGTACAGGGAACCCTTTCCTCTTGCGGTGGATTGGGAGAAATACTATCCTTGGTATCCGAATTCGGTTGCGCATCCTCTACGGTACGAAGCATATCTTCCTCCATATCCAACACATCATTTGACATGCGACGTTTTTCTTCCAGCTCCTGAACCCTGCGCAATTCATTCTCTAAATATCTTGTAATAATCTCCTCCTCACAACGCCTTCTCTCCTCCCTCTCTATAGTCACTTCATCTGCAATATTTGGAATCACCGCGTAAAGTGCTGGGTCCACCACCGCATCCATTTCTTGGTACAGTACAGGTGCACTACTCGAATGGACCCAAACGGATGGTGGTACACCTCTACCGTACTTCAATGGAGGTGGCATTGGATTCCTCCGTAGCCAAGCCCAAAATGCATAGGTCTCGGTTTTCTCTAGCATTTGGTAGATCGTGTTTCGATCAAATTGACCATTTCCAATTTTTCCCACATGGCACAAATCATAAAACCGTCTTTGTACCTCTACAACCAAACGTTCAAAATTGCACATCCGTACCGCGTAAAGGTCTACAACATGTTCAGCCAATTTACATGATTCTGTCAGATCATATACACGATGCCAGCAATGGTATACTAGATTATTAATAAAGCGGTACCTTACTCCGGGTGCAACGTGCTCTGGTTCAGTGCCTCCCAGTAGCACATGTTCCGCCACGCGTACACCCAGTCTTCGTAGGTTCGTAGTTGCTATTGCACGTAGGCTTCAAGGACATTCTCTACTTGATTCATCGTGTCTGCAATATACAAAAATTGATAGCCACTTTGAGTTACACAGGTATGTTTTACATGTGCTGTTCTTGTTAGTGATTAGTTCCGACTACGTGTCTACGTTGTGCTCAATATTTTATACATTCTAATAGACGGGCACGCTGTTTTAATTCATGCGGTTAGGTGCTACTTCTACAATTCTATATTTTTCGTTATTTGCGATGGTTTACACGTACCTTATATCCTTCGGTGTTTCACTGTCTCGAGCTATTGCTGCTTTTCCACTGTGGTGGTACTGGTGATAGATGTCTTCCGCTGTAGTACTGGTACTGATGTTTCCCTATTTCCCACTTTTTCTTGCTCTTCTACAACGGTGGTACACTTGATTGCGGAAGGATATTTTCTCACATGAAAACGATGGAATCTTACTTTAGTGTATATATACTAACTCCTTTTTTCATGTTTAGTCGCATACAATAGTTAGTTTCCTACATTTCTACGTGTGATATAGAGTTATTATACGTACTTTTCAACGTTCGTTGTTGCTCGGTCTGTCTAAGCTTGATGCACTCGTTATGCCTGGGTTTGATGTCTGGTGTCTGTTGGTTGTCGCTGAGTTATTCCTTTACACCTTTTCTCCGAGTGAAATCTGCAAGGAAACCATACGTCCACCATTACCGCTCTGCTTACATTCCAGTGTTTCATCATTAGACCATTTTATGTTGTACAAAAGTTGACAACAGAACTATAATGAACATCTTTCTTACAAATAAATATTGTTTTACATTAGGACTTTTACCTTTAGACATTTGTTCAATATTCTTAATTACATGCACATGTTGGTTCCATTTATATAACTCATTTTCCAACATAAGGTTCTTAATTTAAGTGATAATTTCATGTGTCTCAATCAAGTTCTAGGTTCATTCACAAAATACAAGGTTGATGTTATGACACATTATTATCTGATATATGTTATTCTTGTGTGTCAAGTCACCAAGTCAGTATTTTCTTATGAATATCATGGTACTGTTACCATGGACAAATCTGGCCACCATACATATATTTCATCCTTTATCCTCCGTACTATCCCATAATGTGCGATGGATTCCATCATAGGCGTGTATTCGACCCTTTTCCCCGGTACCACCCTAGAGTGACCAAGGTGAGCACCAGACTCATATTTGATTCTTTCACCACGATACCACCCCACAATGTCCAATGAATCCCATGTTATGTGTATATTTCGGTCACTACCCCGGTAGCACCCTATCGTGGTTAACGTGGTCACCAGACCCGTATTTCATACTTTAACCTCGATACCACTCTAAAATGTCCGTTGGATCCCATGTTATGTGGATATTCCCCACTATACCCTGGTAACACACTAAGGTGGCCAAAATGGCCACCAGACTCATTTTTCGTATTTTAACCTCGATACTACCCTAAAATGTCCGTTTAATCCCGTATTATGTGTATATTCCCCACTATACCCTGCTAACACACTAAGGTGTCCAAAGTGGCCACCAGACTTATATCTCATCCTTTAACCTCGACACCACCCCAAAATGTCCAATAGATCCCATGTTATGTGTATATTTCCCACTATAAACTGGTAACATACTAAGGTGGCCAAAGTGCCCACCTGACTTATTTTTTCATAATTTAACCTCGATACCACCCCAAAATGTCCAATGGATCCCATGTTATGTGTATATTCCCCACTATACCATGGTAACACACTAAAGTGGCCAAAGTGGCCACCAGACTCATTTTAAGTATTTTAACATCGATACCACCCCACACTGTCCGTTCGAACCAATGTTATGTGTATATTCCGCACTATACCCTGGTAACATACTAGGGCGACCAAAGTGGCCACCAGACTCATTTTTCGTATTTTAACCTCGATACCACCCTAAAATGTCCGTTTAATCCTTATTATGTGTATATTCCCCACTATACCCTGGTAACACACTAAGGTGGCCAACGTGGCCACCAGACTCATGTTTCATCCTTTCATCGTGATATCTCTCCAAACTGTCCGTTGGACCCCATGTTATGCGTATAATAATAATAATAAATCACAGCCATATTCAATCCACTAATGGATGAGGCCTCTTCCTGAAGGGAGGAGTTGGTCTACTGCTCCCACGCTGACCAGACGGGTTGAGAGAGGAGAGCCGAAGCTCTCACTGTGATCGCCACTGTATTTTATTCACAGCAGCTCCCCAAATGTCCTCACGATGCTGGGTCAACACCGAAATTTTTGAGCCCCCACCGGGAATCGAACCCGGGACCGCTCGCACTGAAGTCGAGCGCGCTACCGACTAGGCTACGCAGGAGTATATTCCCCACTATACCCTGGTAACACACTAAGGTGCCCAACGTGGCCACCACTCATATTTTATCCTTTCACCGCGACCCCGCCCCAAACTGTCCGTTGGAACCCATGTTATGTGTATATTTCCCACTATAAACTGGTAACATACTAAGGTGGCCAAAGTGGCCACCTGACTTATTTTTTCATAATTTAACCTCGATACCACCCCAAAATGTCCAATGGATCCCATGTTATGTGTATATGTCAGTCTGGACCCCAGTAGCACAATATGGTGGTCCTAGTGGCCACCTGATTCATATTTCATAATATAATTTTGATACCATCCCAAAATGTCCACTGGATCCCATGTTATGTGTATATTCCCCACTATACCATGGTAACACACTAAAGTGGCCAAAGTGGCCACCAGACTCATTTTAAGTATTTTAACATCGATACCACCCCGAAATGTCCAATGGATCCCATGTTATGTGTATATTTCAGTCTGTACGCACGTACAACAAAATCTTTTCTGAGAGCCTCTTGATTATTAGGTAGAGTGCGTTTATCCTTTCAAATAATTCTTCTTTTGTTGGTGTCACATACGTACTCATCCTTCTTACCAAATTGTTAAGCCTTGTTTTTGACCACTTGATTATTCGCTTGGGTGCGTTTCCAATTTAAACAAGATCTTCTTTCCCACTTGTGCTTTCTAAGGCTTATATCTTTAAGATTGTTTGTCAGTCCAATGTATTTCATAATTCTTCTTTACATGTACCCTCCATTCAAATAAATACTTAATGACCAGTGTTTAAGCTCAAGATTATTTTCTAAAGGCATTTCCACTTGAAAGCTTTCTCTGGTCTTCCGTCTTTAATCGTTCAAATCCTTCTTGTGAAATTCTTTCAACTGCGTACAGAATCTTTTGGCTTCGTCTTACAATGTTCAGAAAATTCTTCTTTTCAATTCGGATTCGTTTGTCCCACTTTAAGATGCTCCTATCCTCTAAGCTCTTTCACCCTTGACAAAACATGAACCCTGATTCGGATTTAGTCTCATGTTATACCAATTAGTGCCTATTCGGTACCAATTCATGTGTATCTTTCTTCTTTCCTTCCAGTAATCCTTTCTTCCTTTCAATGCAAACGTAGTTTGCTTTCTTTCTTAGGTACGAATCCATTGAATTCTGTTCCCAGGGGCTTTTCTATGGCTTATCTTCTGAACGTATTTGCTTTACTGGTGCGTGCCTTTCACCTTTTTATATTATCCTTTTAATTTATCAGCTTCTTATGTTCTTTCATGATCTGTCCATGCCATCTTACCTTGCCTCGGTGCACATCCATTGAATCATCTGTTTCCGAAGGATATTTATCCTCTTAAGAGTCTGTTCGAAGCTTACGATTTATTCACGCATTCATTTTCTGGCAATTCCTTTTCATTTCTCAGCCTCTTATTACATTCTTTGATTTCCTTCTTCCGTTGAATCAACTGTTCCTAACGAACCTATCTTAGGCTTATTTTCAGAGCGCATTAGGTTTCCTCATGCGTTAATTTCACGTTTGTATAGATCCATTTACGTTCTAAGACTCTTATATCGTAGATTGCTTTTCCTCGTCCGTTGAAGTGTCTGTTCCTAAAGAAACTTTCTGAGGATTATTTTCTGATCGCATTAGGTTTCCTCATGCGTTATTTTCCGTTTCTATAGATCAATTTAAACCTTTTATCGTGCATCAGCTATTCGACATCCTATTTCTTTGTTGGGTTACGTTCCGTCTGCCTAATCCCCTCTCCCAACATTCAAACCCTTTGTTCAAAACAAACTTGCTGCTCTGTGGCGGGGGGTGAAGGGGAAGGGGACGGTAGTTTTTATGACTGTACTTTTCCCCATTACGTTTAAGGTTGGTGCCTATTTCTACTCAGTTTGTATATATACCTAGGTATAATACACTAGCCGTTGTGTCCGCCCGTTGATGCCGGGTGAGTAAATGTTTGTAGCTACTATTTATTCCAATCTACTATTACGTTCTATTCGACTAAACATGAGCTTTTTCACCCCTGATGTTAATGGATCTGGACTTGGACTTAAACTCGGAGTGTCACTATTCATCTCATCAACTCCGAAAACTATGGATTCGACACTAATATCGGTCGTCTTCGATTATTTTTACATGTGACCTCTCCCACCCCTAGGGGTGTCTTACCCCCACAGCATTTCTTATATATATTCGTTCACTAAATTTCTCCCGTAATTGCCGTAACTGTCCTCTTGATCATGTCTTTCAGTTCCTTCAGTATATTTATTACAATGTTCCTGTATAAATAAGTATTACGGTTCCGCAGCGATAATAATTACCTGATATGATTTTAAGTGTCCTCTGTGGCTAAGTGGTAACGATCGGTTTCTTGGTATCAAGGGGTACTGGGTTCGTTTCATAGGGTTCGGGGCCCACCTTAAACTGTAGGTACCATCCTCAGGACTTCATCTTCATTCGGGGGAAGGCAATGTCAAGCCATTATCGGTTCATCTTGCCCAGGAACCTTCGAGTCGGGATCTGTATTCGGGTAACCTAAATATAGCATAAACAAAATAATCCCATAATTCGCCTAGTTCGACCGCAGGAAAGCAATGGAATAAGGATGAACGTCTGAAGATCTGAACCGCAGTCCTGCTGATTACTTTAATTATCAGCAACATGAACAATAAATACTAGTTGTCTAAAAAAATAAAATGTAAAAAAAATACATGAAAAGAGCAACGTTTTTTTATTTAAGAAGAAAAATGCAATTTTTTTTTACAACCCTAGTCGTCGCTTTTCAGTGCAGGTCCTAGCTTACATACCTGTTCTCTAAATTTCCGTTCGCAAAATTTAATAAAAAGGAATTGACTGGTACGCAGTTTGCTCCGGCTTGAAAGTTTTGTACACACACACACACACACACACACACACACACACACGTCTAGCAGTTTTATTTTCGTGTTGTGACAACGATATCCATCCGAAAATGATAGCTATGAAAATGTCTGGCCGTGACGTGCTTAAACAACTGAGGCGGAACCGAGCCGGAGAACTGTGTGCATATGCTACCGCCATTCTTCAGCAGCGGGCATCCTATTTGGATAAACGATGTTTCGTTGGAATTATTGCGGCGAGACCTTTCCAACCACTTTCCTAGACCTAAAAGTTCCTTTGTTGAAAATGTCACACACCCTCGTATTTCGGTACTTTACCCTCCGATCTGGTGCTACGATTGGGTTTAAATTAGTCTTACCGAGACATTTCCAAAGATACCTCAACGTCCTAATAATTCCTGAGTTGAAAATGCTCTCTGATATCACGGTACCCATCCTTGCAAAATGGATTATCTATACAGATTTGAAATCGTCTCGCCGAGACCTTTCTAATTGCCACATACAGCTTAGACGGAATATCTACACTTGGCTTATTAACACATTTAATTATTTGACAATAACATTCTTATGTTGAGAAATCAGTTTATGTGGCACTCCTTCAATCACAACCATAAATAGATGTATCGGGTGCTACTTCGAGTGTGATTTACTAAGTCGACACCACTTCCATCATTATATGTCGAGATATGACGTCATTTGTGACGATGCAACCTTAACTTTGAGCGTCTGTAGCTCTGAAACAACGCATATTTTTGTTCAAAGGAACTTTCTTCTTGTTTTTATGTGTGGAATCACCTTCCAAAGTTTGTCGGTCTAATTTTAAAATATGCTGTATATTGAAACATAGACCTCTATACCGAGCAGCCGTGGCTTAGTGGTCGAGCGATGGCTTAGCATTCGGGAGTTCGTGGGTTCAATCCCGCCGGCTGACCATTCTGACTGAGGTTCTCAGGGATTTTTCCTAAGTTACCAGGCAAATGAAGGGTTGGTACCTTCAACTTATGCCCTGGCAAAGCCTTCGTCATCCTTTCCCCTCCCTTATCCCGGCCTCAGGCTTAGATGCCTGAAGACCATAAATGTAAATTCAAATCGATCTCTATTTTGAACAATACTGCGCTGTTCGATACCATTAAAAAATTAATGAGTTTAATTTTGTTTTAATGGTTTTAGGAAACTTTGGCTAAGGCCGAAATCTTTAATGAGTACCGGTAATGAAGCCAGGGAGCAGAAGCGACAGTTAATCTCAATTGTCCACTTCCGGTTTAATCCAATATGGTACAAATTTTCAGTTCTAACTAAGTTTAACGTTTGTTATCGTTGTTCTGCCCGTTTTAAAATTATATCTTAAGTCTTGTATATAATGTGAACTTGATTTGTAGGCTGTTGTATTATATATGCACAGTCCGGTATGTGTGTAAATCAAAAACCAAGACTTAAATAATAATAATGATTAAAAACAAACAAACAAATAACAACAACAACAAAGCAGGCCTGCACACTGACATCAAGCTATGCACAACGATACTGGAATGCTCGATTAGTATCAAAGGATAGAGGCATTTCGCCTCCTTTGTCCATTTTTACATTCTTTTCTTTAGTTCAAATTGTTCGTGGTGTCCTCAAATCTTGCAACGTTAATTTAACTCATTTCCCGACATCATACAATGATGAAATTTTGTACACCAACGTAAGTCGCGTGACAATACAATATTCCATTGTAATTTTCTTATGTTTCTATAGATTTATAAAATTTAAAAGCATATTTTAATATTTTTGTAATATGAACTTTTTATCTTAAAATAAACACTAGCCTGCAACGATAAGGAGTTTGACTGATTGGAAAACGCTTTAGGATTTGGATGACAAAACATTACCTTGAGAAAAAGTATCCGAACACCGAAATAACTCGAAAAAATAATTAGTAAAACTGTTTTAAAGTCATTTTTCTTAAACAATTCGTACTAGAAAGTAAAAAAAAAAAAAATGTTTATGCATGACTAAAAAGAAAATCATGGGGCACGCTAATTCAAGATTGTATAAAGTGACTATATATATGAGAGAGCGCCCCATGCTTTTCTTTTTAGCCATGCTATGTCTTTATTTTATTTTATTATTTTTTCTTTTAATCCTATATATCGAGATATATTACTTACGGCATGTACTATCCCAGTAGCACACATATGTTGATTTTAGGTTCATTTCGTTGATTAACCGTTATCGGTTGAAAAAAATACGTTTACTTTTAAACCATATTTCAATAAAAACGCCATTGCGTTGATAAGACGTTAATACAACGTGTATTCAATACATTAGTTTCAACTATGGTATAATAGAGTTTGTTTAATGCATTTCTTACTAATGTTACGTCAAGAATATAATTAAAAAATAATTGAGTAACACAAACTAATTTTAGTGTTCTCATGTGCACGTTGAAAACAGACTGAATTTTAAACAATATTTCAACGAAGTTAGAATTTCGTTGATACGACATTAATGTGACGTACTTTCAACTGTCATTCATGCTATGTCCTAGATTTCGTTCCACACTTGTATTTCTAAGTTAATTGCTTAAACATTATAATTAAAATCAAATACAATGAAAATAACAATATTTTTCATGTTTTTGTTTGCATGTTGAAAACAGGTTGAATTTTAAACTATATTTCAACGAACATTTACTTTTAACGGTACAGTAAAAGAGTAGTGGCCTCTCCAGGTGGATTCTTGGATAAGTGGTCAACGCGTCGAGCTACCAACGAGAAGTGAAGAACATTCCTGTGCTCGAACCCCACACCAACCGCTCGGATTATTTACTGTTAGAAAATTAACATCGTATTTCGTGATAAAGCAACGGATAAAATGAAACTAAATGTGTGTATACTATGGTGTGCACCTCTTAACTTTGGTTTTTCTTAAAGGTTATTGTAAAATTGGGCTTGGGTTTGTAAGTGGCAACACTTGTTCTAGAAGCTCTATATTGAATCCCTTATGTAGGATGACTAAATCTGATTGGCTAGTAAAAGCGGGAAAGGTGGCTGGTGACGCCAACTGACGGCGGGGTCTGGCAGTTGACTAAGAAATACGTTTAGTGAAAGGAGCTGATTTCTGTATCTCATAACTTTTGTTGAGTAATCGTAATTAAAATAGTGAAGTTATTTCTCTCTCTCTCTCTCTCTCTCTCTCTCTCTCTATATATATATATATATATAGAGAGAGAGAGAG
>JAGDQP010016744.1:2059-29187 GCA_022664845.1 Lepisma saccharinum
ATATTATTTAAATCTTTACTATTCCAACACTATATACAGTTGAATGATATGTTTCTTGTTGATGAACGTCTATTGTTGGGTCTTGGTTTTGATGACATTCTTCTTGATGTAATTGATTTAGTTGAAGCCTTTTAAGCAAACGTGATTTTCCATATGCTGGACAAGCACGAGGACGGTGTTGTCCCATACACAAACGGAAGGTAGTCTGATTGATAGAAGATACAGGTGTTTTGAGTTTATCATTGTTTGTCACTATGACCGTCACTTTTTCGACATTATCTTCATTATAAAAAAAAAAAATCATCTGATCGAAAAAATTACTATTCGCATCTACAACCTCAGACTTAATGTTATATCCTTTCCCAAAGTAATATTTCTGCAGCTGATATCTGCATGCTTTAATTCAAGGTGTTTGGCGCAGTCAAATGAATGATGATGGGATGAATATTGGTGGAATGAAGAAAGTGAAAGGAAACAGGAGAACCCCGAGAAAACCCACACACACAATGTTTGTCACCACAAAGCCAACACGGCACGAGCCGAGATCGAACCGAGGACCCCACTCACGAGAAGTGAGCGCTCTACCGCTGAGTCACCGCGGCTCTCTCCATATAATTGTGTACCGTATTGATTCTGGAATAGGTCATAATCATAAGCATTAGAATTGCCCTTGTATCGAATTCATGTTTCCATGTATCACGCGACGTGTGCGATCATTCTCCGTGACGTTTGACAATATTTAACTTTCAGTATTTCTTAATCTACTTCTCAAGTGCTGAATGCATTAACTAAAGCCCAGCCTTCGATGTAGCTATTAGCAATAATTCTCCAATTAATTAGGAGTAATAATTATTGTCTCGTATTATGAGCATTATTTCTATTTCTGCACAGAAATAGCTACAACAGTAAACAATAAAAACACACATTATATTTTATAATAATGTTAAAACATTGTAAGTTTAGGATCTTTCTTAATTTATTGGCAGTTGAGTCAAGTAGTCTTATACCTGCAGTTATTGAAATGTTTATCCTTTATTCAAATAATTCATACTGATATTAGTCCGTGCGGATGTGTCATCAATATAAATCCTACTTAATAAGCAATCCCTTTGTCTGTGAAAACAATTGCTAAACGTAACTAACAAACACAGAATATTTCATTGGCTATCATAAAGCGTTTTATAGACAATTTAATCCACTTTCATTATTAAGTATTTACCAACATTAAACTTAGGATTGAGAAAGTTGACCATATACAATTACGTTGAATTGAATTTTTATTTTTATTTACGGCCTTTAGGTATCTGTAAGGCTCAGGTATTTATGTTGTAGATACATTTATTTATTTCGCATATGAAATTTGATAATAATAATAATAAATGTATATAATAATTTAATGGTTGAAAAAAAGAAATAGTGAACAAATGGCAAATGGAAGAAATAATAAACTTTACCCATGGATGTCAACATAATCTGTATAAACATATTAATTATTATGAAAAGGATGTCAAAAGGTATTGTAAGTGGGGTTTACGTGCTAGGAAAAAACCACTGTTAAAATTGTTCATTGAAAATAATGTTCACTCCAATACCTAGAGGGGTAAACCCTGACTTCTCATGATTTAAATACGTATTCATTTCGTATGCCAACTCGAAAAGGCACCACCGAAAAGAAACATAAAGGTACCAACGAATGAATATAGTTAGTAATTACAGTTTATTACAGTAATTATATCGTCATAAATGTTGTGCCGAAGAAGGCACATCCTTCAAGGAAGATTCATCCCCTTGCATACGTGCCGATATTACTCTTTCATTTTATCTTTGCATAGAATTCATCTTTCTTAATGCTGTCAAGTAATTGTATACGTCTTCTTACTATCCTCAACCATCTCGAATGTAATTAAATTTGTACAAGTGTATGTTTACCACCATCTAAAGGGTACTTTGTACCCTGCATGTGTAGGTTAATAATCAATTAACTATTTTTTTTGTAGCGTATAAGAATACTATACATATAAGAATACTTAAACATTCCACACAGAAGATTACCCTAGCAGCGCAGGATATCAGGTCAATATATGTCCAATATTGGGCCAACCTTGATCGATAGTAGCAGGTACTGGCCCAGCATTGGACCGATATTCTGTGCGACTAGGGCAATTTATTCACCAACAAAAGTTACAATTTACAAAATAACACACACAGCCCCCAAGCACTGGCTTCTGATCGGTAATGGGTAGGCAAACCAACTATCCTAAGTGAGGTTTTCAAGGGTTTCCCATCCTATGCCATACTGTATCCCAAGCTGAGCCAGAGATGCCTAAAGGCGGTAAATAATTCAGTTTAAACCTTTCAAGACATGTGGAGTGAAAATGTTCTAACATTTTAAATATGTTATGAATTTTGGAAAGTTTTACCCAATGCAAGTGAAGAAATCGTAGTTTCTTTATTTAGATTTATGAACTTACAATCCATAGAAATAATTTGTATCTTAGTTTGTTCTAATTGTAAATTTCAATGCTGAAGCAACTGAATTCGGAAAGGTTAAATAACGTTCACTCTTAAAAAGCCAGTTGAAATTTCTGGTAATAATACCTTAATTATTCCTGCTTTTCCCCGTAGCCGTATTTTACAGTGAAAATGCCTGAATCTAGGAGCAGCGTAATAAATCCTCTATATAAATGCTATAAATACGGTTGGTTACCTGAACCTTTACGGTAAAAACTTGGCGTCCCCGATTGCCAGTAATTTCACCGTAAAATTCCGGTCTTTTTTTAAAGAGTGTTATTATGCAAAATGTGACTCAGTAAAGCTCATTACGAGTTCCTAGTTTCATTGCTCTAGCTCTTTTTCCTTTGTTTGCGTCGATTCCATCTCGTAAGAAGAGATTTGGAACATCTAACGATCATACTTGCAATAGCTTTTCCGAAACAAATGTGCTGAGTGGTTCCAAAGTGGGCCCAGCCCGAAAAAAGAAAAACTTTAAATCTAAGTGTTTTTCCTTTAGTTTTTGTTTTTAAATGATTTCTGGATTGAGGTCTATAACAACGAAAACTATTACATTTTAGATTGTTACAATGCAGATCACATTTGTCATTATAACTCTAGAGTAATATTGTTATCTAAAATTTACAATAGCTTATCTTTGTGATATTGAAATACAAGGAAATATGTGAGCTCAGTAAGTACTCCAATACAAACCATAAAACATGTTTCCAGCTGTTGATTTCGTAACCAATTCTTTCTTGCAAAATTAACTGCTAGCATCTAGAAATATTATCATTATCAAGATACACTTTAAAACGAATACTAGTATTTATACACTTTCCTTGACAGAAGCACAGAACTAATCAGGAAATCACAAAAGAATAAAGCATTAAAAAATAAATATGCAGCACTGTGATTACTCCATCTGTTGTGGTCTGGTGGTTGGTGACTGATGCGCGGACAGCCAAGTGGCATTGGGAAAATTGAGCGGCAATTCAGACCCTGCTCCGCTCAAACGGGCTGATGGGGCTATTCCAAATGGGGTTAGCCTTGATTTTCCTTAGTCCCATCTGGTGATTGCTGGGACCTATAATTATTGTGGGCTCCGAACCACGCCGCAACTTGAATCCCGTACACAGACCATCAAGTGCGGTCACCCTTACAAAGAGCAAGTTCGCGTCAAGCATTTCGATTCCACAGTAGTTAGACTACACGTCATTACCCTCTGATCTACTAAGGTCTGCATAGTTTTACATTATTTCTAAAACTCGCAAAAAAGAAATCCGAAAACCCCACATGGACTGTTTTTACCAATCCTGAGCAAGGTCAACCCAGTTTTCACCACTAATATCTAACTCTTGCAGATTTCTTCTAATATTGTCATATTTTGAATTTCAACTTCCTTGAGAGTTTCTCGACTGACGAGAAATATCAGTTGTCCCATTATTTCTACCATAGGCTCGTTCTTGCCTGTTCTTTATTTCTACCATATGCTCTACTTTCTCTATGATCTCATTCTTAATTGTTATGTATCTATTTCCTACACTCTCCATGTTTTGGCTTCTTATGTATTTTGCTTTTCTCTATGTTCACTTGTAGAGCTATCTCATCGCAAGCTTCTAGTAAGACATCGGTGTTACTTTGTAGTGCATCTATATCGTCCTCATCTACATCATTATACGTTCATTTAATTCAAGCCATTCAATTGTAGTCTCTTTTTGTCCTTTCGTAGTTTTAGAATTTCATATTCTAATGCAGTGTTAAAAAGTAGTCAAGACAAAGCATCACATTGTTGCAATCCGCTGCGAATCTCGAAACTATATTTGACCTTTTTATGGAGTCGCTGAGACACATCTCACTAACTGAACGAGTTTTTTTTTTTTAATTCCAAATCGTACGAGGATATTGTATAGTTTTTCCCTTTTGATAGAATCATAATGCTTTCTTAAAATCACTGAACAACTGGTGAACCGTCCCATTGTATTCTCATTCTTCTCTTAATATTTGTCTCAAAGCAAAAATCTAATCCAACGTAGATCTGTTTCTTCTACGTCCACATTGGTGATCTCCCAATTATTTCATCTTCATATTCGCTTAGGCGTGTTAGCAGGATATTACGCAATATTTTGTAACATACTGGGATTAAGGAGATCTAGGGGTAATAATTATAGTCAGATTTATCGTATTTTTTATGCATCTGAACTATTACTGAGCTTTTCCATTCCTTTGAAAGCTCCTCTTTTTCCATATATCATTTTCAATTTATATGTAACATCCTGTAAGACTCTCCGTACTCAGGACTTGGAAATCCTTTCAGGTGAATCTCGTAGCTTTACTTTGTAGCTTTACAGTTCGCGTTCTTTTACGTGCTGTGATTAGGGAAAAGGTTTTTGATTTACTTGAAATAACATCTGAAGTCCATAAATACGTTTTTCAGTAGCTTTTAATTTCTAAAAAATTACAATCTACATTTACCATGGTATTCATGTTACTGATGACTATGACTCCTACTTAGAATGATAGAAGGCTTATTTCAAGTCATCCACGGGGAAAGAATATACATAAGGACAAGCGACTCATCGGATTTCGAATCGGACGGCCCGAGTTCAAATCCCGGCCAGGACACTGGAGACTTCTCTTCACAACTGGCATGCCTGGCGCTGTGAATTACACTTAACTTCATATCAGACTGGTACTCATTGGTACTCCTGAGCGTGGGAGGTAAAGACGGTCGAGCTTGGGACTGACCACCCCACCTTACTTCGTGCCTTATAGGTCGAGAATATATGGAGCGTTACCTTCACATCCTGCGTGCGTATCACACAGGGAATACTTTTGCCTTTAGAAACGATAGGAAACATGCCCAAAGACCATCCAGGGAAAACAGAGACCATAACATATCACGGCAGTCAGTAGATACATTAATTCAGTTTACATCATTTCTTACACATAGATGCTAAATAAGTTATACCATATGTTAAATAACACCTAATAAATAAATAGAACAGACACTGAAATAATTTTGAGAACACACACAATTAAGATAGATTAATTAAAAGCAATTCAATATAAAACCGATGATTTAGTTTCAAAAGGTAAAACTGTTGAGTCCAGAGCGTTTAGATGTGCTTGACATTGCTACACTGTAGAAACTGAAGGGAATATCTTTGATCATATGCATCTTAGTAGTCTGATAAGGTATAATTCTTGAGTGATTGAGAGGGAAACCTGAATCAGAATAGCCATTTGAGCAGGTTTTGAACATACAATAAGGCCATAGGGTCTCGGTGCACGTGCATGTCATTTACTGCTACCCTTGTTGACAGTAACAAATGGTTGTGGTACAATGTAATGTGACGTCGGTATGAGATAATCTTCGTGATTGACAAGCGCTAACAGTATGAAACTGCAAGTAAAATAAATTAAAATTCATGAGCTAGCAGTTATCATTTGGAAGCGAACATGTCCTTTTCTATTTCAAGAAAAAATGAACAAGTGACAAGCGATTTTTAAGAAGAAAGACAGATGAAAATATATAGCTTTCTTCAAAATTTAAAAATTAAAAATCCAGCCTTCTGTTTCCTTCTTATATATTTGAATATTTGTATTTATGGCCTTTATGCATATAAGGCTCAGGCCAGGACAGAGGAGGGGGAAGGACTCGGAAAGGTCCCATTCCGGTATTTGCCTGGTGTGACTGAGGAAAAACCCTGAGTCATGATGGTCGGCCGCTGGGATCGAGCCTACGACCTTCCGAAGACTACGCCAATGCTCTACCACTGAACTAAGGCGGCTTGGTGTTTCCTTCTTATTTTATCTTCTTTTTTTTCCCTCTGGCAACAAATTTACTCGAGGATAAATAGGGAATGAAGGAATGTATTGTAAATAAATGCTCCAATATTGTACAAAGTTCTTTTAAAATAAAGTTTTTGTCTTTGTTGTGTCAGGAAATAAGTAAGAAGGTGAAAGATGCTAGAATTGAAAATTGGTGAATAAAAGAGATGGTCTTAGTTATAAGTAACTTGAAACACTGCTTTGCAGTTGCATTTTGTTCTATATAATAACAGCCACTGTAAAGATGAGTTTCTGGAATAAATAAATAACACATTTGGGAAGTATAAGTTCTTCGGTGAACCTCTGTTATATATCTACAGAAAAAAAATATTAGATGTTGACCATCCTGAAATTCGGGACACTGCGCTCCTCTAGACCCATTTCTATTTATAATAAAAGCGAAAGTACTCGTGGATTCGCGGACAAAAAGCAACTTAAACCCGTGTATCTAACCATCCAATTACTATGTATAACCGTCCTTTGAGTTAAAAAAAAATAATAAAAGACTTCTTAAAAACATACTTTTCTTAAAACAATTCGTACTAGAAAATAAAAACTAATTTTGTTTATGCATGACTAAAAAGAAAAGTATGGGGCGCGCCAATTGAAGAATTTATAAAGTGACTGTGTGTGAGAGTGCGCCTCATGAGTTTCTTCTTAGTCATGCATAAGCAAAACTATCTTTTTACTTCTTAGTAGGAATTGTCCAAGAAAAGGATGTTTTTAATTTTTTTTTTCGAGTTATTTGGGTGTTCGGATACTTTTCGTCACCTAAATCATATAGTGTTCTGCAGCCAGTCAAACTCAACATCATTGCGGGCTAGTATTTATTTTAGGATAACACTAAAAATTAAAATATGCTTTTAAAATATATAAATATACAGAAATATATGGAAGTAACAATGGAATATTGCATTGTATGACGTCGGAAAATGAATTAACTGAACGTTGCATATTTGAGAACAAGATGAACCATTGTGAATTATAAAAAAATATTTTAAAAAGGTGTAAACGAAACAATATCACCATCTTAAAAGCTCACTCAGCAGAATAAACTGTGATAATTTCGCCGACTCCCTGTTAAATCATCGTCCTTTTGATGAAATTCGAAGACTATTTACACTGTAGTACCCAATTAAATAGAGGAAGCCCCGCCAAAGCGAATGAGATAAACTGATTTTATTTCCAAAAAAAAAAAAAAAATGTTCAAATAAATATTGGCATGAATTACTCCATTATACATTACCATTACAAAAACTTAAAACATCAAAACAAGTCTCTTAGTACAGGTAGATGCAGTTTTAAATTATTTGATTTTATTCACTTTGCCCGACGGCCCGGCAAAGCGAATAATGCTTCCTGATTACACAAAAGACGTCTAATATCTAAGCTAAATATGAGAAAATACCTACAACAGACCACTTAAAAATGTTTCAATATAATATGCAATTATAAAATTGTAACATAAAAACAGTTATTCGGCTTTTTAGATTTTGTTCACTTTCTGCGAGTTGTCGAAACCATTGCATTATTATCTGTACAATAGTTGTGTCATTTTTAAATATAACGCCTACAACATCATAATTTTATTTCCATTCATTATTCAAGACACACATCATGGAAGTAGGACCCTACACCAGCGTAAGATGTTCATCCTTCGTGCAACAATGCTTTGCAATCATCACATTGAATTTACTGGGCGTTCTATGTTTTTAGATTACCATCAGGCATCATTGAAGGGGAAAAAAAATCTTGTTTCAGTAAAAGCATTGGTATACTTAATTCAGTACTGGCATTCAGTAATAACATACTGGTATCCGGCTAAAGCTTAAAAATAATGCACATCAGTCATAGGGAATGTGACTAATATTTGAGACTAATTATCAGACAGTGTCAAATATTATCAGACGTTCCTGTCGAAAATAAAACAGAAAATCAAAATATTTTGATTCTGATGCTTTAAATTGTAGATTATTTTCTACATTTATTTTGAAAACACGTACCTTTCCACTTTTAGCCACGCCACAAAATCACGACTACACTGTACAACGAAAAGTAATTTCCTTCTACTTTACCTACCTAGCGTTTGGCGCCTTAGTGTAAGTGAATCAAGAGATATTTACATTATTCTCTTCGTTCGGGCTTCCTCATTTCCTCCCTCCCTCTGTATTTTTGTCTCATGTGTACGTATTGTCCCGTCTTTTTCTCTATAGAAGGGCAATAAAATTGAAAAGTTTTTGTCCTCTTGGATTCTTTTTGTTGAGAGAATATATTCTTCTGTACTTCACCCGCAAAAGACCTACCGATCACGAACAGTACAAAGTAAAGGAGATTGTGCAATTCTCCAAGTTTTGAATAATCATTGTATTCTGATGGAAACTTATTGTTTTTGATTTTCAATATACTGTGTGATACACTTAAACTAATTTTTTTTTTTACTAATGCTCAATCAAGTCTAGACTAAAGGACCACAAGGGCAGACCCCGCGGGCCACAGTTTGCAGAACGCTGCTCTAAATATATAAGAGCATTTAATTTACAGAGATTTCTTGTTTTCATTATTATTGTTATTGATGATTTCATAATGTCCTGCATATGAGACGAAAAGCATTTTACTATGCGCATGCTTTGTTTGGAACAATATTCACGTGAAAAATTAATATGGTTATATTTTATTGTGGTGGTCATATTGTGTTATTGAGATACTGTACAGTAAATTCATCCGTGATGGAGACAAAATAATATTATATTTGTAATCATCGTACCTAATTCCTTTAAGAGACTTTCGTTTCGGAGGTACGATTTTTTTATTTGTTAATTAGAGCAATCAAATAAAATTAACAGCATAGAATATAGACATATACTGCGTACCTATTTTCATCTGCGCTAAGGAGCGCGTGGTTTTGAACTCTGTCGTAAGGTGCCTATGACGACTACTTTCAGTCGCTTCTTCTTTTAACTAGTAGCCACCAAAGCCATGTAAAGACAGAGTTCAGATTCCTCCAGCTCTTAAGCAAAACCCCATTA
This sequence comes from Lepisma saccharinum, assembly GCA_022664845.1. Taxonomy (NCBI): domain Eukaryota; kingdom Metazoa; phylum Arthropoda; class Insecta; order Zygentoma; family Lepismatidae; genus Lepisma; species Lepisma saccharinum. The sequence continues at coordinate 11,410 of JAGDQP010016744.1, forward strand.
ATTTTAGAGCAGACGAAAATACGTAAAAAGTATAAGCTTATACTATTACTTAATCTATGTTAAAAGCTCAAGTGTTTATTGGTCTATTGTCTACGGTGAGTAACAGGCGACCGAGTAGCCGTGCGGTCTAAGGCGTTAGGCCAACAACTCGAAGATCCCGGGTTCGAGTCCCGGCAGTGTCTTTTAACTCGAACGTGGCGGAAATCGTGACGGGCCGAAGTCAACAGTTATTAGATTGGCCCAAATAAAATAAAAGGAAAATAACTGTGCGTATCAGTTTGTTTTCAGTCAATAACTGAAAGATGCAAGAAAACAAGAGTCTTCAAAACGAGTAGCAATTAAGGGTTCTTGTAAGAAAACTGCAATTCGAAGCAGAGTATGCATTTATTTCAGCCTTGAACATTGACACTTTTGATAAACCTTATTTGTTTTGGGCCACTTTACTAATTACGACTTCGGCATGTGCCGATACAAATGCAATGTATTTTTAAAATCCACACGCACAAAAAAAGCTATGGCCTAGCCGGGACTGGAACCTCAGATACGGACTTTGATTCGGGAGAAACCGTACAATAAAGAATTCGAAATATCGATAACGAGAAATATCGATATAGCCTACCGAATATCGGTATGGAATGATTTTTCAATTCGATCGCTGTTCTATTTCTAAATTTTTTCGATATGTACGATATTCGATTTCCGACGATTTTTTCGATATGAACGACATTCGATTTACAACCATTTTTCGACAAAAACTGTTCGATATTTCGATTTTCGATATATCATTGGCGTTTCGATTTGTTAGTGATGTCGATGTTCGATATCGAAATTCGGAAATCTCACAGACTTAGTTGAAAGTCGATTTGTGTAAATATGGTGGATATTGTAAGTTAAAATATAATGCCATTATATTAAAAGTGTTGCCAACTTAGTATAAAATTTATTTTTTCAAATGGCACTACATCATTACGAAGGGTATTTGGCATCTTCTAGTGATTGACTTATGAAGAGCATTAAGTACAGAATGCAGTTTGTTACAAGTTACAGGCTATGCATAATACACATTTTGACCATTTTACCTCATGTATTATTCACACAAAATACTTCTAGCCTTCGTCGTTACAAAGAGTTCCGTTCTAACTTCGCGTCCTTTTTTTAAATCTTTCATAGTAACTATCCACAAGGTCGATAACATTGTACATTATCTTCAATGCATAGAGCAATAATTTCCAACCCGGGATCCGCGACTTGTATAGTATTTATACGTGCAAAAATATAGTTACTGGTACATTACTTCACAATATTCTTATTCCGTTCCGTGCAAAAAGGTGGCTGCCATTTCAGTAAGGTTCAGAAAACGAAAGACAGTTCTGAAACACACAGCGAAAGTGGATTGTAATCACAGTAGACACGAACTTCTATTCATCTCATTATGTTTTAACGGTCTTTGGTGCCAAAGATCATTCATTTATACAGTTCTTCGTAGTTGTGCTCTCGACTGATGGTTAAAATTTGAAAGAAACTTCTATTGGAAACTTCAATTCCAGTTTGTTATTTAATAACAAACTGGAATTGAAGTTTATTTCCAATAGAAAAATGTAAGGAAATTAATACACCTTCACAACATATATTATTTCTCCTGTAATAGCAGTGTCGGCTCGTGATATCGAAAGCAGGTGAAATGTTACCAAAAGACACTCTGGTATATTCCGTGTATTAGCATTATCCTGAATTTCCAAGCTTAGCTGGATTACCCATAACACCAGTTGCAGCAGTGGTCTAAGCTGTCGTCTCTCTGAGGGATGACAACCCTCGGCGAGTTCTCTTCCGGACATATAAGGGATTGTAGCGGCCAAGGCCTTTATTTAGGTATCATACCAGCAAAATGAACAATTGATGATTTGGTATTGCTTCCCAGTAGATGAAAAAAATGTTGGAATAACGGAAGATGCAGTTTAGTGTGGATTCAAAAGTACCATGTTCACTATGTCCCCATTGGGATTGTGTCGGATTTCGGGTGGGGTCGCCTCGAACCTACTCAGTCGTGAGTCGGATTGGATTGAACCTCAGTTCACTGTCATCGGGAATCGAAACCAGAACCATTGATTAAAAGGTGACTAATGAAATCTTTCACCGAAAGCACTTTTCATAAATTTATTATTATATATTACGAATATATATTACGATGTTAGTGGTCAATTTCGAACAAAGTCCTTATGTGAAAATAAAGTATTTTCTCACTTTCAAATACAGGAAGATATTCTTTTCCATTCCAGTGTGCTTCCACGTGACTCCCCTGACTAAAATAAACTGTTCTTTCAAACTAAGTAACAAGAATGGTTACCAGACACGTTTTACGTGGTACCGAATATGAACTGCTTTGTGAGAGCAGATTATAAAAGATTGGCCTAAAAAACAACCTCTATGGAACATCGGCTCTTACACGAAACAATATTACTTCATAAATTTAAGTATTCTGTTTCAACAAAAAGCTGTGTTTTTACCGAAAATGAGCTTTAATCAGTTAGATAAGTTTTTTGTGTGTGTAATTTGTTGTATACAAAACATGTGATCTATAGACCGAAAGTGTAGCTCCAAATTTTACTGAGCTAGATAGTCTTACAATGTGTATTTTCTTTTTACCATCAGATAGTGACTAATCTCTTCAATTTGGCCCCCTTTTATTTGGAATAAAGCCAAGATTGATAGGGAATGAACAATACTTGGAAAAACAAACGATAACAGTGGAAGGAAGACCACGAGTCCACTTTCATGTCATAGGATAGTCATTCAAAGAAAAAATATATATTATTTAACTATGTAGTTATGTATTGAAGAGATGTCTTTGACATTGTTTCATGAGTTCTACGTACAATCGAGAAGAAACTTTGGCATGGGAATTACGATTAACTCATGTTTTATTCACTTCCTTGAACAAAAAAATGGAAGGAAAGGGCGACGAATGCCTACAGCTTCCTTTACGTTGTTATTTCATGCTATAATAGCAACAGCAAACAAAAATCATTTTGCCTATATGTTGGTTCCTTCTAACTGTAATTACTTCTGCAGACATTGGCAATGAAAGACTTCCCTTTCCACATTGAACGAAGGCCACTGAGTGGAATGTGGTGAGAGATGCAGATGAATCAGGAAGCGGAAGGCTTCTTTTCTGAGGGCCAGAAGGACGAGTGAGGCGATACGATACGATACGATGCGACGCGAAGTGAAGCTCAGAAGGCGACCTTGGCTTCCAACCAACGTCATCTCCCTCGTGGTGGTTGTATGAGAATCTCTACAAAGTCACTGACCTCATATACACACGTGCATCCTCTTGGTTCAACATTTGTGTTGATGTATCATACAGAGAATCTGCCCATATGTATTTGGGTGCGTGTGTGTGTACACACACCCCTCAATGAATTGTGATATTGATATCTTGTATTAGTCCAGCCCACAAACTTTTTTTCAGTTAGCAGTGTCGAATGTATTTACTCCAGTTATTCAATACAACTCCAGTGTAGGCAAGCACGAGTTGTTTATGTCTTCGTGACATTAGGAAAATAGTGTGCTATAATATCGCGTGAAATGTTTTAGGAATGTACAGGCAAAGAAAAAATGTAGTGGCCAGATTTTGTGAACAAGAACACCCGATCAAATGTTGAGAAACGTGAGCAGGACTTCCTATACATTAGCGCAACTTCCTTTGTAGTGGAATGAAAATAGATCGACACTTTGGCCAAGAAAAAGTTCCACTTGAATTTTTTTTTTTTTTTTTTTCGCTACATCTCTGTAGTAGGGACTTGAAACAGGTCTTAACAGGTCTTTGTGCAGAGGTTCAGTTTTCAGAAAGAGTAAATGAGGAAAATAATGACCAGGAAAACATAGGTTAGATATTTTGCTTCTGAACAAAATTAAATTATTATTCCTTTTCACCTAATTCTATTGATGAATCAGTCGTTCTTTGCCAATTTTTCTTGGAAACAACTCCAAAGGACATATAACCCCCTACTTAGGGTAGATCTATGTGGTTTGAAGAAAAATTTGTGGCATTTATCTAATCAAAAGCAACGATCTCCAACAAAAGATGGTAGCACTACCTCTGTATATGTCTAATGTATTTTCACTGTTACACGAAATTTCATTGCTGCTCCTACAAATTCGAGCCTATAGAGTTCAAACTTTCAGGGAAGAAAGTTCATAACCAATCCAAGAGCATGGTCTATGCCGATTTTTAATTTTCTTTTTCCGTTCATTGTTGAAAGAGCTTACAACAATGAAGGAAAACGAAAATAAAAAAATCGGCATCGATCATGCTCTTGGATTGTTATGAACTTTCTTCCCTGAAAGTTTGAACCCTCTAGGCTTGAATTTATAGGAGCAGCAAGGAAATTTCGTGCAACGAAAGAAGACATAAGAATACATTAGACATATACAGAGGTAGTGCTGCCATCTTTTGTTGGAAATCGTTGCTTTAGATTATCCTTAATGAAGTTAAAAATGTAAAAGACTTAGCCTAAAAACACTAATGTTTCGTCGCCGTATTAACCAGCCTTCAATGACAGAGAAACAAAACAGACGACAGCATCCTTGTCATTGGCTACTATTGACCTAACGCAATAGGAAATATCGCTCGGTTGCCACATCTCATAGATAAAACATGCAACTTAAGTAATTAACTTATTAATTGTAGGTCGTATTCTTTTAAAGTACAGATTTTGTTACGGATTAAAGAAGAAAAGTGTGCAGCAGTAACTGTCTGAGCCATCTTGTGAGCTACCAATTATAGTTATATACTAATAGATACTAAATAAACTAAATTGAAAACCACCACATTGCTGGAAGAAGTCCACAGTGACAAGAAGCTCACGAAGTCTCTACGTGTTTAAAGTACGTAGAAAAGTACTGGGTTCTGAGTTCTTTTTTCAAGAAAGCAGGTTTACTTGCTTAAGTATGACAAAATAAAAATAAATCGAGTTCGCCCGTTCATTTCTTTATTGTATACATTGATTCTTTCTGAAAAAAAAATGCATACAGCCCTTGTTGGTATTTACAAGCAAGATGTGGAAATATCATCTATCGTTACGTTGTCAGAGATATGAGGGTGTCATGATAAGATATGTCGTCGTCCAATGGCAGTGATATAAGGAAATATGAAGGTACCATCTTAGAATTATCTGATTCAGAGAAAAAAAATGGGACAATGACAAGTTTCGGCGATTGAAGTTGAAACGTTGGTGTTTTGAATACCTCATTCTTTCTAGTTTACAATATGTCATTTTCCTGATTCAGTCACTCGTACTATATTTCAGACTTCTTTTTGAAACTTCTCTTTCAAACGATTGTATATCTCCATTGACATTTCCTTTGGAACGTACATTTTAATATAGTTTATACTTGTTTGGTAGAATCTTAAGTGGTTCAAATACTGATGGTGTTCTTTTTATAACAACTGAAAAAATATTTTTATATGTTTGTCATCGGGGATTAACTGGAGGTTATGGGTACCTATTATATAGAGATATATGTAGATTTATGAATACTTGAGATTGGGGGAACATAAGCGAATAGTATAAAAATAAGTTTATTCGTCGTCGTTGCACATACAGGCCATAGTACCTGTGATATATGGGATAAAACAGATTACGGAAAGCGAATATGCGTATGAAAGAAACTGTAGGTGTAAACCCTTATTATATTCTGATAATTATATGTTTTAAATTTCATCTAATATTAAAATTCGGATAGAAAGATCATCAGATACATTGTCCCACTGTCCATATCAGATACCTCGGACAAAGCTGTAAGAAAAAAAGATTAAGTGTCCGGGGAAAATTCCGGCGTCTGGTCTGCATAATTCAGTTGTTGACAGCTATCCTACCGTAGGTTTTTCGAGCTGTCCCTCACAGTAATCATCGTACCTTGAATTTAAGGCCAGGGCTGCTGCTATCCTTCCTTCCATAGACAACGTAAGGAAATTAGACAAAGACTGGGGTCTATCCTAAGATGATATGTATTCTAGCTGTGCGAAGTTATTCTAGTCAGAGTCTGATTGTACAAATGCCAACAAGTTTCCTTTGGAATGTTTTGGACTGCCATGCTTACTAATAAAAAAAAAGAGTTTGTCATTTAGTTATTGAATTGGGAGTCCTTGCGCCAGTTATGGGGCAAATGTAATATTTAGTTGAATGTTTAAATTCTTAACTTTTTATTTTGTTATGACAATATTCCTTTAAAATAAGACAATCCAATATAATCTCTTTTGGGTTAGGTTCAGCATCAATTAGTGGTGGTTCTCATTTCGTGGTCCTTACTCTCTATCAAAAGGGAACTTCCCTTTCTTCTTTTAAAAGACACATTTCTTACGTTACTGTCCTTGACAAATAGATAATATTTCCTCCTTTCACAATACCTTGATTGTGGAAACAAGTTGAGAGATGAACACAGAACAAAATGGTTGTTCGATTGACTAAGAGTCGAATTTAAGTATCCTTGTTCCAGGTGGTTGGCTTAGTACTAAGTGTTGCTGATATCTCTGTATGAAAGAGACACCTGGCAAAGAAAATTCTTTGGGTTCGATTCCCGGTCTCATGATAGTTCATTTTCCTCTATACATCAAATCACAGTGTTCCTCAGATAGTTCACCGATGTGATTGTGGGACGTAAATTTGATTTTTTGTTTTCTTTAAATCAACGAGCACTGTACAACGCGAAGTCGCCGCTAGGTGACTAAGTACGCTCGTTGCTTTGTAACTTGGACTCGACCCCTGGTGGGAATACAAGTAGTTCAGAATTATGTTAAACTTGTAGTCTCCGTCCTTAGCTTATTTAAATGCTGAAAACCTTGAAAATTGGCACGTCCACGAGGTTGTGGGTTCGATTTCCGCCTGGAGCATGAATGTCTGTTTATTTTACAAGCATTGCAGTCATTTCGGGAAGGACCGAAGTCAATGGCTCAAACAAAATCAAGTTTGTTTTTTTCTCGCGGAAGTGCTCGCCGAGGAACACAAATGTGTTACGAGCTTTGAGCTTAGGCTATAGATGTACGTTAAATTAAGTTAAAATAAACTGCCTTTTGTCACATGTTAATACCTCACTCAATCGAGGAAAGAAATATCGAATAACTCGATAAATGTTTGGGAGAGTCCAAAGTCTGCTTTAGATAATACGAAATAAATCGTGCTATAAGAACCTGATAGTTAGAACCTGTCTCATATTTCCAATGTTTCTCTACGGAACGCACACAGTTACTGGATGTAATTAAAGACCAAACAAGGACAGAAGCTCAAAATATTACATGACCTTTTAGTGACCAAATGCTTCGTGAACAAGAGAATATGGAGACAACTCAAACGGGTTTCTCCCTTCGTAAAAGTAGTAGATGAAAAGTGTTTAAATAATGCTGTATTATGCATGAAGATGAAAGCAAAAGAAAAGAAAAAAAAAATCAGTAAAGGTTCTATTGAGGAAGAGGAAAAGTATGCGGAGGCTGTGACTTGTAAATAATGTAGTGGTTCCGTTGCTTAGATGAACTTGCGGTGCTGCTAGCCCGGGGCCTGGCCTGGCCACGACTTAACGTGCCATAGCCCAAGCTGACCTAAGCAGGTTCTTGTGATGCAGGCTACAAGAGGAATAGTGGGAAAAACAGCAGTATATAGAAGAAGAGTCCGGATGCGCATGTGTTTTTCCCCCTCCTTTTGGTAGGCGCTGAAGAGAGAACAAGAAAAAAAGAATGGGCCCGATTTGCTTCAGTTATCTTAACGTACAATGTACAACTGTTTTACGACGTGTAAATTTAACAGTTATTAAAACACGAAGAAGTTTCGTGGATAGGCGGTTTCACATTTTACATTTAGGATAGAATTATTCTAACTGAGGTGAATTTCAAGTGACTATGCGATATTAAGTCGCCAAAGTTCTTTTCTCAGATATTTCAGAATCATGTAAGAAAAAAAAGTTATGTGGAGTTTCAATAAACAGGAAATTAACTACTTTCTCATACATAGGTTCTGCATTTATGGTATGTAAGAATGGAAATATATAATCTTCAGCATTTATTCGGCCTTTGGGTGCGGTTAAAACTAGATTAATATATTTAAATAACATCTAGTGTCACGTACCGTACACATATCTTTCAAGCAGAAATCATACTTTCACGGCCCGGTGTTGGATACACAATTTATTATTCAATTCACCTATAAGATTCACATTTTAAACACATCGCACAACGTTACAACTACGTTTGTTAACAGAATCATGTATTTTTCTGTTATGATTGTTTTTAACAATGGGTTTGTTATTGTTTTTAACAATGATTTTGTTAACAGTACACTTGATAATAACTACAGACTTACAAGTTAGTCGAAACGTTGTGTGATGTGTTAAAAAGGTTAATTTAATAGGCGAATTGAATAGTAAATTGTGTATCTAAGTATCTAACATCGTGCCGTGAAAATATGATTTTTGTATAATAGATACATATACAGTACAACCCCGGGAATCCGAACCTCGAGAATGCGAAATTTCGGATAATCCGAACACCTCCGAACGGAAATTGATCATTAAGTTTTCTTATCAATGATTTTAATTTTTATCGCTCACCTAATTGACTATTTTTAGCCCGTGCCTTGAACTTGGCTCCCACTGAAGGACTTAGTGCGTATTTTTTTAATGTTTTTCGGATAATCCTAATTTTCCGGAATCTGAACAGCACTCAGCCCGTTAGTTCGGATTTCCGGGGTTCTACTGTAATTACCAATCTTACTTTAAATAACTTCCTAGGCTAATAATATATTCCGTAGTTTTCAAGTACACTTTTTCAATGGAGGATAAGGAAAACGAAATGGAATAAATTGAAGTAAAAGGGAACTAACAAAATAACGGAACGTTATACACCACGAGTTTCGTCAATAAATGCCATTCTGGCTGTAATGCAGGCTAGCGACTTAAGCGAAGCCGGTAGAGAGAATCTTAGTACAGAGACCTTTGGGTTTTTAATTTGAGAGGCTATAACATTCCCTTTTGGTATTTTTGTAGAAAATGCACTCAGTCTGTCACCCACGCTCACACTCAAACGAAACCAGGTAGACAGAAACTGACTTCAGATAAAGATACAGTGACCTACATTTTCACTGCTCGTTTGCAGTTTGGTGACGCTATACCTGTGATTTGCGGTATTATTAAACTATATGCACTCAGTCTCACGGTAGGAGGTAGAGAGAAACTGACTTCAGATTTTCAGTTCAGCGACATCGATTTATCCGGCCGTCTTTAAGCATATGGCACTACAAACATTTTTTTCTACTATATGCACTATTGTGCAATTTGGCATATCCCACTAGCATTTTCACGACTTCCGATACCAATGAACAAATTAATACTAAAATCTTTCTTCACCCTATTTTCTTAACTATATGTACTGAAGTACGTTGTTTTCGAGTCCGCCATGCTTGATTAGGTCCTTTTTATTCCAATTTCTTCCTTTTCCTGTCCATCCTTCCGTGGGAAAGAGTTCCTGGAGCGCTTGAAAACTCGGGAATAATAATGTAACCTACGGGGTTATCTAGGTTAAGTTAGGTAAGAGTATTAAAACATGACTCTTCTTCCACGCAATCTTGTTTTGTAGGTTAATATCACTGTAATTCCTTTCAAAAGAAATTTCTGATCAAATTATTTTTTTGTGGTCAAATACTGCTAAATTTTTATATCTTCTATAAATAGTTTCACGTTATATTTATTTAGATCTGTTGTTTAGTGTGTATTGATAACCAAAGAACTCTAAACCAACACAAGATATAAGCACCAGTTACTTGTCGTTTACCCCATACTATAAAAGATTGAGGCTTTTTTCAATATAGAATATTTACGTTAAAATAAATAGTTAATACATGTACAATAGATAGTGTTATGATAAAATGGCCGATCTGAATACTATTGGAGTAATCTAATTATACTAACATTTCTAAAACGTTTTTCCTAATAGTATAAAGTATTTAAATTATTATATTAATTAGTTTGTATAAGAAATCAAATATAAACAACATAACAGGACACAAAGAAAACACTAGCATAATCCTCTTGTTTATCTGAATGTCAGGTACAGTTTTTCACATTGCACAGCAAATGACAAAAATTTGTTCAAAAGTGGTCGTAAAATATTTTGAATTTTCGGTGATCGAATTTAATGCAGCTTTCGCATATTGTAGAGAGTATTTATTTCTTAGAATACATTATTAGGCATACAATGAAGTTATGAACAAAATAATAATAATTGAACTCTAGAAAGTTTTCGGGTTCACTACACTTCCACTGTGTTTGAAAAGATAATAGAAATATATCTAGAAACTGCCGGATATTTAAGCGAATTACACAAGTATGAATTTTAGATTGAATAGCTAAGACCTGTCAGATGGTAAAATTACTCGAATAGTCTCGAAACAATTAGTCTGATTTTAGGGAAAAGGTGGAAATAAGGAATAACAAGCTGAAATATTCAGACCTTCCTCTCCAGCACTTCTCTGATAGGTTACTAAATTTTCCCAATACTTCCAATAAGGTTTTTTTTTTTTCGGAGACTTCAGAGACTTTTCTATGTAGAAAATATATAAGCGAAGTATTACACTTTTATATTTCTGTGGTTTCTTGTTTGCTTCACTATACTAGTTGAGTACAGAAATAAATGAGCCTTTGTTGTTTTTGTCTTGGTTTAAAAAATCGGCACAAGCTTCATCGGCATAATCCACCACGCATTTGGGAAAAAGGAGGTTCTTAAAAATCCCACTTTTCCGCAACTCATTCCCTTCCAGTGCTGGGGGATTTCAGCTGATTAGGAGTTCGATTTTCCTTTGCTTTAATAATACTGTAGTTTTTACAGTATCTCGGGAACTATTATCATAGGCAAACAGGTAAGATCTCTTTAGGATCATCTCTAGACAGACGTCCATATGCTGTTAGTCGGAAGGCGTCATAGTAAGGAGAAAAAGGCTAGAAGAAGGCAAATTTCTCCTTAAAATTCCCCCACCATCTCTAACGAACGTTTATATAGCGCGACTGGATATGTTCGTAGCATAAACCATGGATCTTCTAGTTTACTAGCTACAGACTGGAAAGCTATCGGGTGACTGCTCCTGCGGAACACCCTCGCGAGTAATACGGCACACGAACTCTGTAAATATAGCTTCCAAACCAATGTTTGCAACCAGCTATCGTAGCTACATTACTAAGACGTCGGCTTATAGCGTAACATACCCGAGTTCGGTACTCGGCGAGGTGATTTTGTTTGTAGAAAAATAACTATTTTTTATACATATACTCATTTTTAAATTTTATATGTTCACTAACCACCTAACCCCACCCCTATGACATTATAAACCTGCAGGTTTGCTATGGTTTAAAATTTACCAATGATAGCGAGTAAAATCTGCGGGTCGGGGCAATGACGAGTTGTGTGCATAGGAGCGCAGGGCCGATAAATTTATCTTTTTTTATTTATATAGATTTTTCTCTTTCACTCCGCCGCAATGGCGGTCGAGAATATGTGGAGCGCTACCTCCACACCCCCCATGCACCGTTCACGGCCCGTGCGCATCGCACCAAATATTCCATGCTGTAGACGGACGTCTAGTTTACTTCCCCGCCATTCTTGTTCCCAGGAAGCTTCCCAAGATGTAATGAATATTTCTCTAGAAAATTGACAATTTAATTATAATTGTACAAGTGTATGTACAGGGGTTTGACATGTTAACTGAAACAGCTGCCTGCTAGACCCTCTCATTTCAGTCGCTCCTTACTCGTCAGTCTCTGGCCACAGATGTGAATCAGAGACAAAGGGGGAGGGGGAGGTGTCCGCTAGGTGATACTCTTGCCGTGTAACACAAGGACTAATACACAGTTACTGAGTACAGTGTGCCACAGACAGATCACAATGTTAGACGTGTTGGTCGATGTTCAGAAGAGGGCAAACAATGGCTGCGAGACTAGCCGGTGCATCGGTGAACAGAACTGAAACTGTTTCATGTGTCAGAATCTACTGTATAGATGATTCAGGACGGCATATGTGAAGAACAGAACCTCGTCAAAAGTGAAAGTGCTGGGACAAGTCGAAATAACGGACAGAGAAAGAAGGGTACACGGGACCCGAAATTATGTTAATTGTGTGAAGAATCACAGTAAACCTTAATTCCTGTCATTTCAGTCTAGTGTCACTGGGAATGGTACGTCGGGGATTGGCTAAAATGAACATCATTCTAGGGCAGCCGTATCCAAGCCTTTGGTTACAATTTCAAATGCTTCTCGACGCGTACAATGGTGCAGAGATGATAGAATTGGACTGCGTATCAATTGGTCTGATGAGTGAACTTACACAAGTCTGACTAGTTTGTGCTTACTGTAAAACATTTAGTGATAGATTGGTCACGACTAGAGGTATCATTTCCTGGTATTCCTTAGGCCCTCTTATTGTCCTGCTGAATCGTCTTAATGCGGTTGAGCCACTTTGGGTAATTCTGGGGTTACATGTGAGAAGCGTTTTTCCTCCAGCAGCTTTACTGACTGAACTTCAGGATGCTTTAGAAGAAGAATAGCTCCAAACACCAATCAACACTTGTATATGCATGCATCCCACGGCGTATCTGTGGAATTTTGCGAGCCAAAAAGGGCCCCAGGACCAGGTAAATGAACATTTCATAGCTATTGCAGTTAACCTGTCAAAACTATAAAAATTGACACAAAAACATTTAGATCTCGTTTTATTTTTCAATTGAGACGGGCTGAGATATTACAGAAGACTCAGTAACGTGTTCTGATTTTATCTTTTTGGGCCAACAGCTATTACAGAACTATCAAACATATATCTTTCAACGTTTTGCAATGTATTTAGAATTAGCTAGCTCTCCGTTGTCCAATGATCACCGTCCCTGCTAGGGTTGCCATCTGTCCCAAATAATACGGTATGTCCCATATTATTAATGGTTGTCCCGTATTGTGAGTAATAAATTTACATATATAGTCTCAACATATCAATAATTTTAAGAAATAAATCGTGATGAACACTTTTCCAACTGCTATTAACGCCAACTCTGACTAGAAAATTGGAATATCAATTTTCCACCCGCCAGCCGAGGAGAAGAATTATTATTTGGGATACATTGTGCGGTTAATTACTTTCATTTTAGGTTATTTCAGACCTATCCCGTATTTTTTGCTGAGCGTTCCGTAACTTATTCATCGAAAGGTGGCAACCATATCCCTGACGTCGGGTAAGCACTGGAGGCAGCGGAGTGGGTTCGAGTTCCGTTCACACCGGGCATTGTGACTCAGGTTTCCTAGATCTTCCTGAGTCCCAGTAGGTAAATACCGGGATGGTGGCTTCAATAGGAGCCCTTCCATCTCCCTTTGTTTTCTCACGAGTAGAGCAAAGTTGAAAGAGTGACGGCCTGCAGCCCGAATATACCGGAAATGCAAAGTCTGAAAATATTTCAACACAACAGAAAAGACTTTCTGTTACACTTTACATTTTCTTCAAGATGTGACTATGAAGTAATGAAGTCAAGCATTGAATTGTCTTTTATGAATTGCTAGACAACTTTTTTTTTTCAGCAAATTAAAAAGTGAAAGTCCTCCGCTAAGTCATCCCATTGTCTTAAATCGTGCTCCCGCCCGAAGTTCAACGTTGCCTCCTCTCAAACTTTGGGGAGGCGAGTGAAAGTAAAAAAAAAAAAAAAAAAGCAGCAAAACAAAACTTGTTATACGTCACATTTATGAGATTCTGTTTTTTAGCAACGAAAGAATACTCCTACATTTCAATAATGAACTTGTATAATTTTCCATTTCCAACTGCCCAATCATTGAACAAGGACAAGCACGCGTAATGCGAGGGTGGAGCAATATAGACCAAGCAAGAAGAAATCCTGTTTTAAGAGCATTTCTTCCGGATTCCCTTCCTTTCCTGAATCCGTCAATGCCATCTACAAAGTGGGTTACACAATGTGGAAAACCTGTTCTCAGTTCACAATTTCAGGTGTGATTTCCATTGCTGTGTAACAATCCACTTCCAGATTCCGCTGAATATCATGTCTCACCTGCAGAGACAATAATAGTATTCATTGTCTGCACTCTGGAGGTAGAGACAAGTCCTTTCAGACAAATTTAGCGCTTTCCATGCATTCCGCTTTCGCTCTTTCCATTTTTACGTTTCTCTTCTTCCATTATACTGACTGACTTGCACTTATCTTTTCCTTTCTACCATTCAACCGCATACTTTTAATTCGTCCTTTATTTTCTACGAAAGCAATGTAATAACCAGTTTCGTTCTCCTTAAAAGAGTTTTCTGTCACATATTTCCGCATTACTTAAATTTGCCTGCTTCAATATGGAAGATAAAAATTAACGGATATCATACAAATGTTAAAAATGTAATGATGGTTGGTTATCAGAGGTTTAAAAAACTTACTGTAACTTAGAAAAACTTGGATGTGAATTATTCTTTTGAGAGGGAGGATACATTATTATTGGTCTTATCTGTTTTTCAGTATATGATTATGATTATTATGATCAGTGCTTTGCCTGGATGTAGGTGTATGATTCTCATGTCCCTGGGCAAGGTGAACTGACAGTGGTTTCTCAATGTCTTCCACTGGATACAGTTGAAAGTGGGTTCGGTACCACTATGCTGTGTGTCCCTACTGGGAAATTAACCCAGGATCACTTACTTACGAAGTAACGAGTGAAACTAACGGGGACACCAGTGTTCGATTTGTGTAATTTCCAAAGAGGGGGAAGAATTAGCGAGGTATGTATTATACGGTATTTTCGGATCATCCATATCCCAGGTTAGAGGTATATATATCTGTAAAATGTACCAGAAAGATTTTTGCCGAGAGGGGGATAATCCCAACCATCCCCCGCTACAAATCGAACACTGGGGGACACTATTAAATGTATAGGCTATAAACAAAGGGTGCCTATAGTTATGTGTGTTCTGCCTGATTCTTGAAATGTACACTAAAATTCACGAAAGATGTCCCATGATACTTTCTGAGCCCGACAAGTAGCACTATACGGCACTAACGAATTAATATTAAAGTTAACATTCCATACGTTGTAGTTATAACGTATATTAGTTTAGTATCACCATATTGTGCAAATTTTTTACTCACAAAATAAATACATACTCTATGAATCTGTACAGTTCTGCTAAGCATTCTGTCTTTGAGGGATTTGTCCTCTCTTCTAAGTTGAATAGTTTCCTGTTTACATGTGAAGATTTTTTTTTTAAATGCCGAACAGTGATTTTTCACATGTTTGTTTTATAAATTTATTCTACAAAAGTATTATTTAATTTTGAGCGTGTGTTTGATTTTCTTGTACAAAAGAATTTTAAAGTGAAACCTAACTTTTGGGGTGAATTTCGCGTAATCATTTTTCTGTAGTTAACCTTATGCATAGATGCGACAATTTCGGACTTCGGTTCAGGTGACCAAAGTAGAGAATGTTGCAAGAATATTCGAAGTTTTGTTTTGTACTTGAGTTTTACTATACTATATGGTAGTATTATGTTACAACACTCGAGTATTGAATTACACAATAAAAGTATTGCTCAAACAACCACACAACATTAATTGCTTATGTGAGACATTATGTTTGATCATGTGACTTGTTTTTCCTAAACTGTGTAATATTTCATGACTATTACTTCCTATTTATTTATATAAATGGACTTGCACGTGGTCAGCTAGTTGCGAAGGTCATTGCTGTTTTCTGAACAAACGTATACGCAAGAGAAACACGTGGAACATATTGCACGCTGTCTTCGAATGATTCAAGGTCTTCGGGATGCTGCAAAACAAGTGAAATGAGTTCACTTTTCTTTCGTCTCTTTTTTTCTTTTTTGCAAAATCAACAATTGAAACGAGTAGACGAAGCTGTTAGTATAATCTATACTCAGGTGTTGAAGTGAGGAAATGATTTTGTGTTGCTGTTGAGTGTAGACCAGTGAATTAAATGTAATTCGTGACATCTTGTTGCAGCAAATTTTATAATAGGATTATACGTTCTATAAATACGTAGGTAAGAATATATATATTTAAATTATAAAGAGTACATCAATTTTGCCTATTTAACTCGTTCGAATTATACAATTGAAGGCTTGAGTGCAAGAAATGTGCTTAGTCTGTTGGTTATTGTCGCCGACTACAGTTCTGTACTGGAAAGTCCCGCAGGTTCTGGCTCTTCATCCGCTCATACTAACAGGAGTTTTCCTTAGTTTCACCAGGTGAATGCCGGGTATGGTACCTCAACGGTATATGATACTTAGTGATATTCCTAACTGTTCCTCGTTTGCAGGGCGTCCGTTCTGTCGCCATGGTAACTCAAAGGAAATGAATGACGTGTATCATAGTAAGAATTACATAGAACTGTGAATTTTTCACACTACATTGGGTAGTGTAAATTACAACTGATTTATAATTCTTACATAATGATTGCCAAAGTATAAGTCGGACAGTATTTTGTTTTGTGATGGTGGTGTCATTATCTTTGTCATTTTTATTATAAATCCTATTATCTGATGGGTGCTTGGTATCTCCTGCTGCCTTGCTGTTAAGGGGTCCCGGATTCTAGACCCGGTGGGGGCATAAGAGTTTTGAAGCCCACTTGAAACATCATCTCCATCTCGTCTTTAGGACGACATCTCCATCCTACGAAGGTAATAGCAAACCATCAGTTCACCTTGCCCAGAGACCTTCGAGTCATAGACCTGTCTTCGGGCAGAATACCTATCATAATCACTTTATATGTAAGGGAAACCAAATATCCTGTGATGTTGGTAAACAGAGCACTACTACTGCTAGATTTGTTGAAAAAAATATAGTGATGATATTAAATATCTCAATATGCCAGAAAGTAGCAAACCGGTTTGTAGTTTTCGAAATTAGTATTATATCACACTCTTACTTATGGCATTAATTTTCAGCTTCACGCAATTCAGCTACAATACCAACAGATTTATACGCATCTTTTCATTGATTTTTCAAAGCTGAATGCTTTAGGCAAACCCACAACAACTTTCACTCAATCTAGTCCGTTTGTACAACCATATACACTGTTGGAATTGAGAAGATGCTGTAACAACCTCAGGATTGTTTTCAAACACTTTCGAGATAGCATGTCAAGAATATGACAGGATAATACTAGAAAAGTTATCCTTGCAATTAATACTCAGCAGGTTTCAAATAGTCAGTAAAGTTGCCCTACGGTAACTTTTAGTATTATTCGTATAATTAAATAATAACCAGCACGATATTCTAATGAACTGTCGAAAATTACCCAAATATCAAGGATTGGCAGAACATGCCATTAGATATTTTTCATTCCAATGAAACTTGTCTAATTCATGATACGCTAGCTTTATTATTGGTGCTTTTTTCTGCTATTTTTCTTCAACTTTCTCCGACTAATTTCTTCCTGCAATTATTCACACGTCCTGTAATAATTTTAATTACCAACATGGATTATATTAAAAAACTAACATATTAATGCCCCATTGATTTTAACAGCTAAAACATTTCTACGTTCCTTACCATGAACATATCACAGTTGTTTTGCTGTTAAAAAAAAATGTTCCTTTTTGAACTTTTGTGCTTCCAATGAGAGTTTAATCATGCGACTAAAATGTTCAGAAATATAATAATAGAATATGAAGACATATATAATAGAATATAACCTTCAGCCAGAAAACGTTCATATTGGAAGCACAAAAGTTCAAAAAGGAACATTTTTTTTTAA
>JAGDQP010016745.1:0-11983 GCA_022664845.1 Lepisma saccharinum
GTGATTTAAGTACTGCTGACAAGGAGACCGAATCGAAAGCTTTTTCAAAATCTATGAATCCCAACCATAGTGGAAGTTCATATTCATTAGTCCTTTCCATAACTTCATTCAATCTATTTCTGATTTCCCACTCACTCACTTTTCTTTCTCTTGCTCTCTGTCTCGAGAAATCTCCAGCTTCTGGATGGAACGGAATGCATTTTTTTTTTAATACAATCTCCGGGTAATACAACCTCTCCGAATTTGTTTTCCTATTGTTTTACTTATTCAAGTATTCAAGTGGTATCAGCTTTTCTCTGTTTTCGTTGTTCTCATCAGTTTCTGACTATGTAGATTTTTTTTACCTTCTGCTTTGCGATCGAGTGCCAATTGTTAGCAGCTGCGAAGATATCTTGGTATGCGTACGTCTGTGGTGCGTTTGTATGTGTGTCTGTATTTGAAGGGTTCCTTTTAAAAATGAAGTGCTATTTCTGGCATCTGTATGAATAAACTATTTCTCCCAAACAACGCTGAAGACTACGTCACGATACCAAATTACGGGAATGAGAATGCGAGAACTCCAAACACTCTTTGTTCGCCGATTCTGTAATCATGATCTTTTTTGTATGTGCTTGCGTTCCACTCTTTTTTTTTTTTAAGTTTGACAGACGATGAAGAATTTCACCGTTTCTACAAGATGTTTTTTTTTTTCTAAGATTGGAAATAATGGTCTGCGTTATTAAAATTTCTGTTTAACTTTATTACGTTTATCGATATAGTTGTATTTGTGGTAGTAAATTTTCGTGAATGTCAGCTATTGTTTTGTTTTCTTTTTTTCTAATCGGTTGAACAGGGAATTACAGTCTAAGCTAGTTTTAACTATGCAAGCATTCTTCCGAAAAGAAGGATGAAAAATGTATTCTTCTAAATAAAGGGTCGTTCAAATAGCACGTCAACATCCATGGAGGGAGGGGGTTCAAGCTTTGTTTGCTTTTGCTAGGCATGAACAGTACAGTGGATCGAGCATCTGCTTGTACTTACTAGGGGGGAAAGGGGACTAAAAGTACTAAAAATGTGCTGACGTAATATTTGAATGAACCCTAATCTGCTTTTCAAACTTTTTTTTTTTTTGTATCAAGAGTTAGAACTAAAATCATGTGTCTATTTTATCGTCCTCCTGTTCACTTTAAATACAGTTGAAGAGTGGAAATTCCCAAATTCTAAGTGCTAAATTTGAAAGCAAATGGTTGTAAAGCAAAATCCAAAGGGGGGGGGGGGCAAGAACATTGGAGCATTCTAGTTCATACCTTTTATTTGCGGAGAGAATGTCACTGGAAAAATCAACGTTTTTCAGAAAACTTCCTTGTGATACTTCAATTTTCGTTCCTTTGCAAAATAATGGCATAGGTAAGTGAAAAAAGAAGCTAGCGCTCCTGTATGGAAAAAACAAAACAAGAACCGTAGGAAAATGAATTGGGGAACATGTTTCCTGCTAATGTTTATGTGCCACTCCTTCCAGAAATGAGCAGTATAGCCTAACTTCTGTTTCTTTATTTTGATTTTTATAACAGTTCAGACGTATTTTTTGTTTAATTCGAAAAATTGAGTTTATGAATGAATTTTCTAACAGATATTCCGTGTGCTGTATACAGGGTGATTATAAAGTAAGAATCATAGAGGTCGAGTTTTTCAGACCGAAAAGATAAAAATGTTGAAACATGAGTGGTTTTGGGATGATAGGTACTAAATTGTGGTGCGTTATCGTCAGAAATGACGCAGTATCCCGACAAATAATGTAAAGACGTGCTTCTAAACTTGGCTTGGCTAATCACAACCAAAGTTGTAATGCAGTAAAGGGATTTGTGGGGTCAAATGCACTCCTTTTATTGTATTCTACAGATAGCAGTTACTTAAACGTTTCTTTCTCACTTTTCGTTTCTAGGTAAGTGGTAAGCTGTAAATGTGGCGCCATTGGACTGTCCAAAGAGATCTTCTGGAGAGAATGTAAGTTGGCAGTAAAATTGCGATGAATGTTCTGCTGGGAATAAATTTGTTACCTCAAGGTCTTAGGGCAGAGTGAATTTTGTGAAAATTTGAAGTAGATAAGTTAAATAGTTCCCTAGATATGATGTTTTAAATGTTTTTACCCCATGGTAACAAGGCATTGGGAACGGTAAGGAGACGATGAAGTCACTCCAAAACGAAACGTGAGTTTCATCAGATTATAGTAAACGATCCTTCATAGATGTTTCCAAGGGGGTACCTGTGTGAGCTTCTACTCAGAATATCGATTATCGAACGAATTTCGTAAAGTGAGTTTATAAACAGAATGTTCAATACAATACAATGCTGTATTAAGTAAAAAATTGAAGTAGCTTAATTACCTGTTACTGTGATATGGCGTTTTAAATATTTCTACTCGGTGATAACAAGGCATGAGAACCTCGGGGAGGCTGAGATGTTATTGCGCTCGCTTTGTGCGCGTGGTGGTGGGTTCAATTGCTGCCAGGATTCGTAAACGGAGTGATTTGGAGCCTACCTTACCAAAAATAAACTGTAAGTGGCGGCATTAGAATATCAGCAACTCGTTTTGGGCGTTAATACCAATTTAATCAGTAAGACATGGACTATGATAAGAAGAAGTCACTCCAAAATTAACAATGGGTTAAGGGAGGAAAAATTCATAATTTAAAACACACTTTAGTTCTTTTGACTTTAACTAAATACATCTACATACCCTTAAGATGCCTAATTGATTTCCGTTATAAATATGTGGTTTCGTTTTCCTATACCTAATACTCAAGAGTGAAGATAATCAAAATTCATGACTTTATAAATTTAAACGGTCATGTCTCGAGTACCGACCAGAAAATTCATAATATGTGTTTTTATATATGTGTTTCTACAATGAGAATTGAGAACTCAATTTCTGTCAAGAAATGTTTAATATTATTATAATACACGAATTTAGTACCCACAGCGTACCCCTGAATTTTCTCAGATTATATTTCATACAATGTGATAGAATTCATGGTTAGTTTTGGAGTGGGTTACAGTTTTATTACCCTACCCCATTCCTTATCATGGTGTCAAATGTTTACGACACCATTTCTCGCAAAATGGTTTAGCAAATAAACTTCAAATTTTCACTTAATGTAACGTCGTATGATATTGTGCATTTTGTCTATAAACGAATCGGACGATCTACGATAGCCAATAGTATGGGTACCCCACAGTACACGAGAATCCCACGCAGGTTAATTTAGAATTTCCTGTGAATGATAATTTAGAACAACACGATCATATTCATGCGTAGTTTTGGAGTACCCCATACCTTGTTATCATGGAATCAAATGTTTGCCACGGCATATCTTGGTAACTGTTTAACTTATCTACTTGGAATATTCACTTAACTTAATGTTGTATAGTACTGTACATTTTGCCTATAAACGAATCGAACTTCGATAGCCGATATTGTGGGAACCCCACAGTACCCCAGAACCCCACACAGGAACCCGCTGAAAACACCGTGAGTAATGGTTTATTATATTGAGATTTGTATGTTTTGGGATTCCTTTCCATTTTGTACCGAAACCCCACAAGTTCATATTTCGTGGGGTCGCAATAGTTATTCAGGCATATCTCGATAACCACTGGAAATGTCGTGTTCGGATTTTCACTGAACATCTCAGTTGAAGTCTCTCTTTGATTTCTGCTTGAAATATTTGAGCTGTATGAGGAAATTAGAACAGCGCGTACCCCTTGGTACCCAAGATCCTCACAAATTGACCCGTTGATTTTTGCAAAAATATTGTTTGGGACACACAATTATGTAAGGTTATTACTTGTCTAAATTTTCTTCTCCTTATATAATATACCCCAAGAGCCCAAACCGTACGTTTCAAACTATTAATTTTGTGTTCAAAATGTTGAGTTTAGTAGAAATTGTGTTTGACAAAAGTTGCATGAGTGCTTGCAGATAATGAATCAACAGTCCCATTCCCAGTTTTATTTTATAATGTAGTTCTAAAGAGTTTCTGTTTTCCAAATTCGTCAACTATCAGGCGATTGCGTGATTCTCTTTCAGTCATTGTTTTCGAAATATAATAATAGAAAATTATAAACATTTCCACCTCAATCTCCTGCCATCTGTCGTTATCACCTGTTAAAAGAGAGGTTGTCTGTGTACCATCTTTCCTGTTACTAATGCCAGTTCGTTCATATTTTCCTTAATTCGTTTAATTTCTTGAATATGTCACTTTTGTATCTGACAGGATCATCTGAGTTTGGTGCGAGATTTATGTTCCGTTATTAATCTAAAGATCTGTAAGAACGTTTGGTTTTAAATAGTCGTTTTCTGTTTCACTGTAGGCTATTTCGTGCACATCAATGAAATAGCCAAAGTGTGAAAATATGAACTTTCTGTAATTCTTGTTTGTTTTCCGCTGTTTTTTATTATTATTATTATTATTATTATTGGGACCTTACATTTTTTTGTTTTATCTCTTTCCATTTTCTGATTCATTTCTTGATTCATTTTCCTTCCTTTCTTTCAAACTTCCCATTTTCTTCGTTATGCTCTTCGCTTTCATGCTTGTTTTCCTTCGTTTTAGGTGCTTATTTCTTACTTGTTAACGTTCTAGCTTCACCTTTTTCGGTATATATTCTTTGTTTCGATGCTTGATTCTTGTTTGCTCTCAGGCTTTTTGCCTTGTTCCTTTATGTTCTTTCTGGCTTTGTGCTGTCCTTTGTCTGCTTCCTTCCATCTTTCATATTCCTGAGACAGTTTGAACTAAATTTGCGACAAGGAACAGTTGAAAGCCTTCATGACAAACGCTGAAGGAATGTTTTTTTTTTTTGCCTCATGTTTCAGTCATAATTCAAACATTTTACACTAAAAAATTGTAAAATGGGATAAAAACAGTATAATACAAAACATATGGATCATCGGAGGAATAAAAAGAAAGGTTTGAATGATTTATTTAAAGAAGCCGAATTAAATTAAATTATTATTTGATATTTATGATGTTAATTGACGTTTTAGAACAAAGATTTAATTAATATGGTTAAAAATCAATGCGCGTTGTATGAATGTTGATATTGAAGGTTTCAAAAGGTGAACGATAGATGTCTCGACTTTTAGTACGAGAAAATTAAAGTGAACAACGTTTTTGTGTTGAGTTAAATTATTGTTTTATTGAGGTATTTATTGACACTTCATTTAAGGTTGATGAGTATTGATTAGTAAACGAATTGAAACTGATTCGATACAAGTTGTTTCATATTGTAGAGTTTTAAATACATTAGATGGATGTACAGACCTGGTAGGTAAATAGTTCATAGTGGGACCTTCATGTTAGAGGGAATTTATGTACAGGTCACTGTGCAGCATCTTCGTTTATTTGATAGACGTGGTTGGAGAACTATCTTGGTTGTGGTCGCCCAGGCTGTTGACTAGCGTTGCAGCGAACATAGGCAGGTTCATCTACTATTTTGTCTGTTGTAGCCCCACTACAGAGTAGACTTGGGGCATGTCATTTTTAGTAAGCCATCTTAATAGTTATACAATCCGTGTGAACCCGGAAAACGAACCTGAGACTGATATATGGACTCTATATGGACCAGTTACGTTACAAACAAATAGAATAAAACTAATCGAACAAAATTATATACCAACATCTCAGTAATACACTATGTACGGTTTAATAATAGTAATTGTCTCAGAAACATAGCATGAAATTAGTGCATTTTCCAACTGAGCTTGATATGTTTTGTTACACATGTATCGAATGGGGTCAGATTGCACTGTGGTGCAAGCCTAAAAAAACAGTAAGTTCTTGACTAAGTTAACCGTTACGCGTGCGGCGAATATTAAACTATGAGATCAAGACTTCAGATCTTCCCTTGCCATTGAAGATCTAAAAAGAACAAATAGCATATCTGTCAAGAGTTCGCCAAGTTTTAGGCTGTTTCGCTTTTGAGCACATTCATTAGTTTAGACGCGTTTAAGGTGTTTGAGAAACGCTTTCTAATAGCAAGGAACGAAATTTACTACACTCTGTTTGATAGATGTCCCCAGATGGGAGGGCAGTATTCTATTTTCGGTTATATTAAAGTCGAATAAATGAAATACAGTAGTCTGAAAAAAAAAAAAAGAATCGTAGCAATAAGTGTGAAGAAGATTCACAATTTTTTTAAGCAATATGCCAGTTCAGTTTATTGTGTTCTGCTGATATGTTTATGATGAGAAAAATGTGTCATTTCAATTCATAGTGTATAATATGTGAGTGTATTTTGTGAAGCACACACTTACTTTAGCTACGGATCAGAATACACACCTGTTTTTTTTCTTTTTTTTTTAATATACTCAACCCCTCCATGCCATCCTACACGTTTCCAATTCATAGACCACACGATAATCCATGTTTGCCAGATGCTTCTCCACGAGGTTATCTTCAGCTAATGAAGATCTGTTGCGTGGTGGGTGACAGCAGAACTTGTAATACATAACTTGTTAGTGATGTTAATAGCCTTTCTGCCAGTGTCTCGATAATGGTGATGCCATTGAGTTTGTATATGTGTGTGTGTGTTTATATTATGTGGGAACAACATTACAGCTAATTACAGACTTCGCTATCACCGTTGTTGTCCTATCACACACACACACACACACACAAAAAAAATGATGCATATGTTCGTTTTTTCCTGTTGGAAAAAAAAAACCTGTGTTATCTCAAAAGAGACCGTTACTATAAAAGAACAGACCTTGGGAAAATGAGGAATAAGTATTTCTGTTGCACTCTCACTGCGGACTGTTTGTTATACAACAAAGAAAGGAGGAGGAGAAGAAGAAATCCATTAACAGTATATCTTCATTAAGCTTCTCTGTGTCCAGAAGACTCAGATAACAACAGGCGCAATAAAGAGAAACCGTATGTCCAGATGTAGAACCAGAAACTTTTGTTTTCACTTGTTTTGGTGGTGGGGATTGTCTTTCTTGTTTTGTGTAAACGGAGATACGGTTTGATTGCTTTCTCTGTATTTCGAAGGTCGCAACACTTTAATTTTCGAGAAGGGCTTACAGCAGATTCCTCATAAAGATACTGGGGGGGGGGGGGGGGCTTTGAAACTAAAAACCTTTTACCTAAATTGAATTTATTTTATATTACACAACTGAAAATGTTCTATGTCCCTTTGTATATAACCTACGTAATAGTGAGTGAATGATCATCAAGTTTTACAAACAAAAACTTCCAGAGAGTGGACAATTCTTCAATACATGTGCATTATATCGAATACAATACTACCTTAAAAATGTTACGTAAGAAATTTTAAGAAACGCAGTTGGACGGTGCCCAGCCAGCATCGTGATGCAGTTGGGGAGCTGCTGTGAATGAAAGACAGTGACGATCACAGTTGAGAGCTTTGGCTCTCCTCTCCCAACACGTCTGGTCAGCGTGAGAGCAGTAGACCAATTCCTTCCTCCGGGAGAGGCCTGATCCAGTAGTGGATTAAATATGGCTGTGTATTATTAGTATTTAAATTAATTGCTTTTGCATGCATTTTAGTTGGGAGACTATACTTGTATGTCACATTAAGTATGTCTTATCACAAGCACTTACAGGTTGTATGTTTATCTTATTACCTACCAAGTACTTATAAGTCACACAAGTTTGCCTTATAATAAATTTATGCTGGATGTGTTGCAGAAGAAAAAATTCTCAAAATAATTCAATAACATTCGTAGTTCAAAAGTTTGAAGTCTGTCCGAATACTTTGTCAAACCTCGCTTGTGTAGCTGTTGGGGACGGGGGTCAATTTGGCGACAGAAATAAATACAGGGTGTCCCTGAAACAATGGTGCAGACTTCCGGATTTGCTTACATCAAACCAAGAAAAAAGTTCCTTTGAAGAAATTTAAAATTGTGTAGCTTCGGAGATACAGGAGCTCAGGCATCGTCACAAATGACGCCATCTCTACAAGTGATAAGTTATGTTTATGATTGGCAAATGAAGCTTAGAGAGCTTAATTTCTTGACAATGAAATTCTTGGATTGCGAAATCTCTCTGCGGCACTTCCTCGATCAAAAACATTGCTTAAATAGATGTATCAGGTACTACTCCCAGTGTTATTTGCTAAGCCGACACTGCTTACGTCATTATGTCTCCAGTAAAGACGTCATTTGTGAAGATGCCGCCGTGACTGAACACCTGTGTTTTCGAAAGTAAGCATATATTTTTTTTAATGAACTTCGTTTTTCTTGTTTTGATGTAAATAATTATCTCCGGAAGTTTCCACTATTATTTCAGGACAACCTGCATTGTGGAAGATATTATTTAGCTTGACAGTAGAAATTCTGGTAATGGTTGTCTCAGCAACTGACAGCCAAAGATTAAACTTGTGATAACTCGTTCATGTACGTGGTGGAACTATCTCAGGTAGTACTGAGGTTAACTGAAAATAAAGATAAAATGAATTTAATGGGCACTATGGCTTAGTCGCATCCCGGGGGCTCACTGAAGACCATAAACATTTCCTTTGCCAAGATAATAGTATCGTATTGTATTTATGTACTTAGGCCGGAAAAGTGTAGGCGAAAAGATGTTACAAGGCAGTCTGCCAGGTGCTAGTTTTGAAGATAGCATCCCAGCATTAGCATGGTGAGAGTGAGTGAAAGCCCTGAGAACCTCAGTTGGGATGGTCAGTCGCTGAGATCGATCCCAGGACGTTGCGTATGTGAAGCCACCAACCCATATAATCGTGCGAAATATAGGTGTAACAAGTCTTGGTAGATACCCTAACTTTTAGAAAACTTCAATCGATTTTGATGCTATTTACATGTGTGCAAACTTTACGATGTATGAGTTTTTTACAGTAATGTTCATCTACACCCGAAAGACACGGGCTTAGAAATGCATAAAGTTACATCTAAACAAGAGCTTCTCCTCTACTTTTCCACATGAACCACCTTTTCATTCTGATCGTGGTCTCTGTTGTCCTTTGAGATATTGGAGATGATTTTTTTTTTCTGGCGCCAGGCGTGGTTTTTTGCTCAAGTGTGCTGTGAAGGAGTTTCAGTTGGAACAGATTAAATTACACGTTGGTGGTTAACTAGGTGTTGGTATCATATACGTTTGATCCTTAGACATAAGTTAGTCTTTCTCCAGGAAAAAAAAAATGCCGATATATTTCTTGCTCAGAAACTCTGCTGCTTGAAGCAAACAAGCCCCAAACACGCAATCATGTGCCCGTCAACCATACAGTAACTTGCATTACTTGATACCTCAGTTCATAATGAGAGAGAAGAAATAAACCTTTAACAGGGACAAGTAATTTTATAATAAACTTCGAACGGACCAAATTACAATGTGTTAAATGTCTATAGTGGGACCATTGCCAGTGTGAATTCTTCGAGATTAAAAAATGGTGAGTTAAATTGAAGTCGTAGAACTCGGATCTGAAATGTGTTTTCTCTCTACATGCTCTTGGTTTAGGTGCATAGCCTGCGTTGCCGGGAAACTAGCAGCTCGTATTAAAATAGAAGAAGTAGGTGAAGCAGAAACATCCTCAAATCACATTATCAAAAATTTCAATGCATATTAAATATCTTTAAAAAGAAAGCTATGCCTATTATATGTATAAACGGTTGTGGCGTAACTGTACCAAAAAAACTATACCTAAGTAATTTCTGAACTGTCACGGTAATAATACATTGAGGTAACGAGTATAGAATCCCCAATAACAGACTGACATTTAATCATAGGGAATCCATTGAGATCAGTGTATATGGGTTTGCTTTAAGCCCTGCTTGCTCCGTAGCATCAACCTTTATGTTCATATCGACACTATATAATCCGATGATGAATGTACTGAATCCGCTTTGGAAATCATTGATTTATTGGACATAATTATGACTATAATTTCAAAACAGTAATTTAGTGTATATTCTACTTTGATACCTTTCCGTGCTTTTGTTATGTTGCAGCTGAATAATAATAATAATAATTGTCTTTTTATTGTATTCCTTAACCTCTAAAGCAGGCTGAAAGTGTATTGTGCCTTGACTATAAGGAGAATTATGGTATCATGATATACAACAAAAGGTTAAAATTGGATGATGATGAAGATTTTACGTAATTCAGTGTGTACCTTTCGTGACATCAAAAATATAGATAATTTGCAAAAATCACGATTTGGCTCGTTTTATGAAGTTTTGTCAATGAACTGTCAACCAGTGTTGTGACATTTTTTTTTTTTTTTTTCGAGCACCTCGTTTCTTTTAGAAGGAAACACTTTTAACAAATAAAAATACTGTATGATACAATAAGGGTTTCTGGTTGATGAGTGGGTTGCTAGTTTCGATCGACGACTTATAGACCCTAATGAAGGAATTCTGGCTTCGATAAATTCAGGATTACTGAGTTTCATATTAAACTGTTTCAATATATAGTGAGAAAAGTGACGGCTTTAGCGTGTTCTACGTAGTTCAGTTGGTTACGTCACCGAGACGACCCGACCCGAGTTTAATCCCGGCTCCCGACATTTTATTTTACTCTTTTCTATACGCTAATTAGTAAAAAACAGTTTGTTCCCATGCTTTCACATCTAAAGCATACAAAAGTGGTCGAAATGTGTACTCTTTTAGTAAAAAAAGGTGTAGAATTAGTGCACTGCTGTTCAGTGGCGACTCGTGACGTAAGGAGCAGATGGAGTACTATTTACACTCTGATGTAACCTCTATAGTTATCTTGGATATCTAATCTTACCTGAATAATCTTACTCAGTACTAAGCATCATGATAACCCCTAAAATTTCGTGCTGTGAATGATCCGTTACGCCAGGATCTACCAAGTATTTTCATATTGTAGTATTATTTAAACATTTTTTTTCTCGTTAATGCATAACTAAGTAACAAGTCAAGTGACACTTCACGAAGGGGCTCAAGGGCCCCACTGTTTTCTTTTTCAGTTTAGAATCGCTCAACCCTGCGAAGCAATGGACCATCCGAGATGGTTGCTCTATGATTCGGAGAACATACCTGTATACCCCTTATATAGTAACTTAATTAGTAGACGGAACACGTCGTCTGTATAGTTCATTATTTAGAAGAAAGAATAAAATAAAACTAACAGCGCACATTGCAATTCCAACCTTTCCCTCTTTTTAATTCTTACGGAAAACAAATAGCTGTTGCAATCGTCAGTGTTTCACGAGTTATCTCTCTCTCTCTTTTTTCTTGTGACTTTCACACACAGACACACGTAGCTGTTACTATGGAAACCGTAATTCGCGAGTAATTGGACCACGTAGGGGGAGCACTATGTCACTTCCAAGGTTTTGCAATGGTAGACCGGTGAAAGGAAGAGGAGTCGAGGGAAGGAGATTCACAAAGTGGGTTTTTGGGAAGGAGCAGAAGAGAAGCGAATGCTTACTAGATTCGGCCCCAAGAAAGAAAAGAAGAGGATGGTGGTACTTTCTTTTTCTTTTTAAGAGGACTTGGTCAGGGTAAAAGAGAAGGGAGGAGAGTAGTGAGATGGATGTGGAAAATGAAGATATAAATCTCATTCACTAGAGAAACGGAGCAAGTCCCTTTTTCCTTTGCACTCTTTTCTTTCTTTCTCAACTGGGCCAATTCTTATTATTTATTATCTTGTGTCGTTATAAGATGGTTGTAACAAGATTTTTTGAAAGATGGGGCGCGATGCTGGAGAGGCTTTTCTTTATCACTTCTTCCGTTTGCCGTCTTCTTTTGTCCAATTAGAGATGTGAGGGGGGAGTAAAATCAATCTCCATTCAAAAATTAATCTCACAATAATTTGTCACAAGCCATAAGTGTTTCAGACTGCTGCAAGATGAGATTATCAATTTCTTTATTCCGTAGTGATCAGAACCTGGATTGTAATTTTCGGATCTTACGATCTGGATTCTAAGTTTCTAATCTTTCGATTTGGATTCTAAGTTTCGGATCTGTCGATCTGGATTCTGAGTTTCGGATCTGTCGATC
>JAGDQP010016745.1:11993-26919 GCA_022664845.1 Lepisma saccharinum
CGGATCTGGATTCTGAGTTTCGGATCTGGATTCTGAGTTTCGGATCTCGATTCTGAGTTTCGGATCTCGATTCTGAGTTTCGGATCTCGATTCTGAGTTTCAGATCTTTCGATCTCGATTCTGAATTTCGGATTCTTTGATCTCGATACAAATATATTAACATATTATCTAATAGACAAAGCTCATTTACACCTCTAATGAACACTTTATACGGGACCGCGGTGTCTCTGTTGGTGGAGCGCTCATCTCTGGTGCTAGGCGTCGCCGGTTCAATCCCTGCTCATGCTATTTGGTCTTTGTTGTGGACGTGCTTGGGTTTTCTCGGGGTTCTTCAGTTTCCTCTCCCTCTTCCCAATTCATCCCATCATCCATCCGGCCTGAGCCTAAGTTACGTAAAGGCCTTAAAACTAAAAGCAAAGGAACACTTTATACGATTTTTATGAGGACAGACTGCAACAAATCTCAGGGTAGCAAACATATCGTTTACAAGTTATATACTGAAAATATTCAATTTTGTTCGCCCTACTATCGTGATTAGCTAGAATTAAACTGTACGTTTTAAACTGCTTGTAACAAAGTTGACATTTTTTTTAGACAAAATAACAATAATTAGGTACAATAAAAAAGCAAGGATATAGTGATTTGACAAATAGCTGTCCTATTTCTGCTTGAGTAAATAAAACAATCTGGAAGTTTTTCAGGTGTAAAGTGATACATACTCGTTGACTTTTACAACGGGACTTAATGATATGTGTGTTGACAGATGGGCATAAGAGGGACGTAGCTCAACACCTTTTTTTATATCTTAATAATTTCCAAAAACTAGAATGTAAACAGTCATTAGTGAAGAGAGGGAAGCAATACAAAATGCAAGCAAATCAAGTCCCAAGTTGCTGCATTTATTCTTCTGCTTATTCAGAAATAAACGCCAACAGCTCTTGAGGAAGTTGTTACGTCTTCCGTTTCAATCTCATCCCTCACCCTCCTGCCCTTTCCGGGTTTGCCTTTGCTATTCCGCTCGTTTGCATCTCATTCCACTTGATCGATCCAGATGATAGATCTGAAATGACGTCAGAATATAGAAGCGATTATGGGATTTTTTTTAATCTAGCGCATTTAGACTTTTCGTTGGATTGTTATTGCCCAAATCAAGGAAGTTGATTCAGGAGTTTAATTCTGCTTGGAAACTCTATTGTGGCGCCAAAAAATCAATAGATAGTAGCAATCCACGTGGAAGTATTTTCCATATTCCAGTGGGATGAAACCTGAAGCGAGAAAGTGACATCTATTGGGAAACTTTGGAGAACATTAAGAGCAAATCTAAGCTTAATGTTTCGCAAACAATGTCAGTGCTTCGTTAATAGTTATCCAGAAACAGTTTAGGAAGCTTTTCAAATGGTAATTTACGGGTTTAACAGCGTTGTTTAGGTAATTAGTGAGCAAATTATCTTTTCAAAAAGTGAGTAAGAAAATAGAAATAAGAGGGCAGCACATGGTAGGCGGCCTTGTGGTGTCTCCAATATGGAAACAAGGTGGTTAGGGAAAGCACGGATTTTTTTTAATGTATTGCGAATAAAAAGACTACATACAAATGTGAAACGAAAATAACTCTTCTAGTATGATAGTAGGCCTATAAGTTGTTTACGTAGTAAAAACCAGAGAGGTATTAAAATGGCGGAAAGTTTTTGTGCAGCAAGTCCCATTCAGGTTATGAAAATTAGTCTAATTCTTGCTTTATATGGTATTAATTTGTTTTTGATGGAGATGTAGCTAGTACTGAGAGGAGACTCAGTTTGTATTGAAATGTATTCATTGAATGTAATACCTATTAATATTTGATTTAGTGTATCCTCCCTGTATTCTTTTTGTCTGGGTAAGTAAATAATTTGTAATGTTAAATAATTGTAATTATTATAAATAAATAATCTATAATTGTAAATTTTAATTCTTGTGTTAATAGCTTTAGTATTTTTGAATAAGCATGGTAAATGGGCTTTAAAATCTAAATTACTGCAATATGTAAGTGGGTAAACTTATGTGCACTACAACTTCACATGAATTGAACATCTAATGTTAATATTTTAAAAATATTGTTGAATATAATCATATAGCTCTGTTGATGGGCCACGTGTTTCTAGCGTTACTTCCGTGGTAGTGGCTTGCGATCGATTGATGGCGTTTTAACAAGGTTTGGTATATTTTCATTTTTTTTTTTTATCGATCAACATAATTCTTTTTTTTTTACTTAAGAACAATAAAGAAATCACAATACACAAAAGTGGTTGAGTTTGATTGGGTGAAGGGATTTTTTTTTTTAATTTTATTTCTCCAAATGGCCAATTTTCGTGAAAATATAGTTTGACCCTAAAAAAAAAAAACAGTATAAATAAATGTTTCCACCTAAAATCAATGAAATTGGTTAGAGCTGCCCACAAGGAAAATATTTGTATATTTATCCAAAATCCTTGTTTTTTTTTTTTCACATTAAAGCAATAAAAAAAGAAATACGTTCCAAAGTAGCAGTACTTGTTTTCTGGTGTTTCGTAGTCCGCGAAATTATTATCACGTTTTGCTGAAATTATTATTACATTGTAGTAGAGAGAAACTAAATTCAGAGCTGAATTCGAACTAGGCCCTATCTCTCTTTACGTGGAGGTTTTCAATCTGATAGACACTACAGCCATTCCGTACGGCATTTCTGTGAAATTGGACATATTCTTCTGTGATTTTCACTTTTTTTTTTTTTTTTTTTTTTTTACATCCCAATACCCCTACGAATGTCGCCATAAGGTTCCTTTGTACTGTACGCTCTTCATTATGTTGTCATCGCGATAGAATTAAGTTTGTGTCATCAAGTTAATTCTTCTCCTTACTTTGCAATCTGAAAGTCCTAGGAACGATTCCAATGGCCGTCCGTCCTGACTGGCTTTTCTATATTTTTTTTTATTTTCTTAGTTACAGCAGAAAAAAATGCAGGAATCTTCAAACTAGGCCTTGGCCGACATTATTCCAACATCCTTACCGCCTTATCCTGTCCTTAACCAAAATTGTCTACTTCTGTTTGTCAAGCGGATCGGTTCGGTGTTGCCAGTACCAAAGTTTGCTACTTTTTAGTCTTTTAAACTTGCTCTATCGTCCATACCAACCTCGAGTTTTGTTTCGTTCTTACATCAGCCTTCCTCGTATCTTTTGACTTTGCCATTTTAATGTCTTCATCTTAGCCTTCTTCTCACGTTTCCGTTTCACCTTGGTCCGCAACCTCACTTGCCCACACACTCATACGGTGAGGGTAAAGTGAGTCGTCTTCAGATTGAATACCTATTGGTACCCAACATCTTACAGCTTATTTTACTTTATCCACTGTATTGTTCTTCTTTGTCTCTCTCTCTCTCTCTCTCTCTCTCTCTCCCTCCCTCCCCTTGTCTGTCTGTTTCCAGTATTTCTGTATTATTTACCTTTGTATTAAACTCATTTTCTCCATTCTCTTCAAGGGTCTTTCGTCACTTCGTAGAATCTAGGCTTTCGTTCCATGTAATACTTCATTGTAGTAAGCTGAAATTGCACCCTCATTTTTTTCTTTGCAATTTGAATTGTTTTCTCCTTCTTCACTTACAAACTACAATTGAACGTTATTTTTGCTTTTTATGTCAATGTCAAGTCCAGAAAGAAAACGAAAGTTCTCTTTTTCTTTCTTTTTTCTCCCCAACCTCAGGTAGATTCTGGAAACACCCCAGGAGGACTGTAATTCATTCGTTCTGTTCCTATCCACGTATCTAAGAAAGAAACCCCTCTTCTTTTATATTTTTGTTGTGTTTCTTCAAAACAGCATCGAAGTCATAATTTTGTCTGGACTTAATTTACCCATTTCAATTCATATAGTCAAGGACAGTTTAGTCACTTTTGCTTTCGGTATAAACTTTTGCTTTCGATTGAAATCAACCCTTTCCCACGAACATATATTTGAGCTTTCTCGGAAATGATATTTTTTATACTTCTTTCATAAATGCAACGTTTATGTTTTTTTTTGTTTCTTTTTTCATTCTGTGTATCTATTGTTAAAATAATCCTTGAAATAAGAAAGTATATGTCTCACTGGAGGAAATGTCAAATTTATATTTTTGTGTGATTTGTATTTCCCTATGTTGTATCCAACACAGAGATTCTTTGAGCAAGATATAACTATAGGTGTACAACGTTCATATGTTACATGTGTCAACCATACAGAAATTGTATTGTGTTACCAAGATTCTTTTATCTGTAAACTTCTTGTTCTGAGTGTAACCAATGTAACCTCCTACCATGCTAAGTTGTGAATCAAATTTATGTTTCCCGTATTGTAATGTTCCAAAGATGTAGAAGGTGACAGTAAGATACAGGCTCGCTAAACACATTTGAAATTCAAGACACATAATCCCAAATTCCAAAACCTATATTTCCCACAAGATGATTCCTACTCCACTATGCCTAAGGCAAAACCAGGCCAATGAAGGAATACTTTTAAAAGAGAACCATAATCTCCCACTACAGATGGAGGACCATCCAATGACCACAAGTGGAAGTTACCGGAGTGTGAGTTTTCTAGAATTACCTCTCCTTGCGTCTACGGAAGTAACAAACCAGATGTAAGTACGCATGCGCAAGTCACTACTAGACTTCGCTACAACGAGCCCTTCGGCAAAGTAGAACGAGCTGAGACTTACATCCAGCTGACTAGGGACTGTCTCTATGACGTCACTACGTATCCAATCTTCACGATTAGAATCGTATCCACCCAATTACCAAATTATTGGATAATTGAAGAAACAGAGACAGTTCCACTCCGCCCTAGAGATATCTCGTTCCTCTCCGAGAATCTCGAGAACTACGGGAAAGTTGGAGTACAAAAGATGGACTCTGAGACTAGGAAATTCAGAGACCAGTCCAACACCAGACACAATCATGTAACCTTAAGCGATTCCTTCTGCGTCGCGCTAGCGTCGCTTTCCTAAAACCAAGCTAATCCTACCTACAGAAAGCTAAAATCCTCAACGACCTAAATACCTCGTTATTCCTGGTACCTGTGTCTGGTCTTTCCGAAGTTTTACTGAAAGTCGGTTACCGCGCTTCGAACTCACTGACCACCAAGAGCTGTAGAGGTGCAGCTCCACCACCATCACCACCGTCGAAGCTTGCCTGCAGTTCCAAGTCGCCGTCATAGAAGCCATGGTGACTTCTGGCCGAAACTTTGCCTTTCCTAAATTCCAAACTTCACAACATTTCTCTAAAAACATACTCATAAGGCAAAACTCCTGACCTATAACACCTTGAACTGCTACATTCTTTTATTCAAACATAGAAACTGTTTCTAAAGCCTAAACGTCTTACTTTCAGCTCACAAACTCAAAATTTATAATATCTCTATAAGCAAATAAAGAATGTTCTTCAATCTAAGAAAAGGAACTTCTGATTTCAGACCAGAACTAATTGATTGGGTAGCTATCAAGCTTTCGACCGTCACAAGTTCCCACGTACCTCTTTAATAACTCTCAAACGACTTCTAAAACTCTCTTATTCCAAGCAAACAGTCAAATTTCTTGGAATCTATATTTTGTTTTGACGCTCTCTTCCAGAAAAAGAAGAAAGAAAAACGCCTCCGCTCGACCACGCGTCATCATGCTAAACATTTAATACATATTTTTTTGACCTCAGCGTTCATCGGTCCTCATGAATAAAAGTTGGTCTTTTTCGGCCATTGCTATTCTCTTACCTTTTATTTCTTGAATACACCTGATATCATATATTCAGCGTCGTCGCTCCTCGCTTTGTAATCAAGAAATGTTCCACTTCCCTGTGAGGATGCAAGTGATTTCGTAGTCCTCTTTTAAGTCTGCAGTATCTGTTCTTAGAACATTATCATCTCCATCCGGTAGAAGGCAGTGGTAAGCAACCATAGCTTGACCTGGGACAGGGATTTCCTTCTTCAGCTACAAACCTGACTTGGACTTTTATTCATTGAACGTTTTCGTCATGGAGTTAATCTAATTACACACTAATATTATTCGAAATTATCTTTTTTTTTTTTTTTTTTTTTTGTAATAATCGCATTCGAAAGATTAAATAAACGGCTACTTCAATAATTCAGTGAATGAGTATGTGGGTTAAATGATAAAGCGAATAGCGAATATATGAAAAAATCCACAAAGGACCCAAATAGTGCGTTCAATTACTTTTCTTTGCCCATTTTATTCCGAATATTCTTTCTTCGAGTAATTATCGGCTATATGGCTAATTTTATTAGTGATGAGTATCATTATTCAGTTGTTCGATTATTTGAATTCTGTAAGTATAATCTAGTGGCAGATATACACGAATAACAAGATTTTTCAACTTATAGGTGCAAATGTCAATGTCAGGTTTATTTATCATTACTTTTTTTTTTTTCAGAAATATTCACTCAATACTACTAGACGCATTGCTCGTATAAAGATCATGGTCGCTTCCTTTCTTATTCGTGTTCGGCAGTTGTGCTAGTTAACGGATGTCTTCTGGTATATTCTTCTCTTGGTTCGATTGATTGATTGAACGAGCTTGTGAGCTTCTAAGGGGGGGTGAGACCTACAGTATTCTCAAAACACCACCGCACGAGACTTAAACCCATGACCACGCGCACAGAAAGCGAGCATGCTAATCATTCCGGCTAAGCAGGGTGCCTGCCACCCCGGGTTCAAATTCCAATTCCAGAAAATAGCCAATTGACAGAAAATTCGAAGTCAAGAAGTTGGACGATCTGGCATCATTGAACTGATAATATACGGTACGTGGACGAAACGTATGAAACGTCCATTTTCAATTTAGTTAAGACATTGCTTCGGTGTCCCAACTTATTGGACTTAGAAAAAGAACCCATAGACCATTTTCTTTGTATCGGAGTGTACGTCTGTTCTTGCAGTAGTAATGTGTATATTAGGGCGACCAGACGTACTGATTTTCGCAAGACAGTACTGTTTCCTATAAAAGGCTGTCGTGCGTGATTCAAAAGGATGCGTATTATTAAGAAAATGTCCTTTCTTTTCAAAATGTTCCACACAATGTCCTGTTTTCATCTTCTGATATACTTTTGTTTTTGTGGCGCCCTCTGCAAAAATCTTCCCTGGCTGTGTTTACAGGTACCTCTAGCCTGGGATATGGAAGATCCCAAAATACCGTATAATACATCTCTCACTAATTCTTCCCTCCTCGTTCAAAATTACACAAATCGAACACTGTCTGTAACAAATCGGCGAATTTTAACTCGAATGTTTGTCTTGAGAGATCCATCTTGTCGGAAACTTCACTTCTTTGTTGTTGGAATTGAGTTAGAATGTGTTTATGGACTTCCGTGATACTCATGCTCAAGCTGGAATAGGATAGGCGGAAGCATCTTGGATGATAGTTGGCCAGGGTCTAGTTTGTAGGTATCATCCTGATATTTTCCTGGTGCGACTGAGGAAACACCGTGGAAAAACCTTTGTTGTTGGAGCAGTCACAGTGTTTTCTCGGATTAGAAACATGGCCTAGATTCTGAGATTTCCCAGTCTCACATCCACTGTTTCTTTCCCCCCTTTAGCGATTTCTCAAGGAAAATGTATACAAGAATAAATCGAGGAAAATTGAAACTCGAAAGAACATTTCAAGGAATATTCGCTATCTCTTACAAGGAAAAGTCGAAGTGGAATGTCTCCAACTAGTAAAAGTAAGGATGCTTGAGGTATGTATCTAACCAGTGTTTCATTTTTGCCACAAATAAATCTCCAAAAAGATGAAGCTTCAAACACATAATTAGTTTATATTGTAAGCTAAGTAGTTTTCCAACTGCGGTCAATTAAAATATGTTCATTACTTTTGGTACTTGCTGTAGAATAAGAGGTAGGAGCGGACGTCAGAATGGTGTAAGAGGCTGGAAACAGTTTCGAGGCAAGAACAACACATATGGGAAGTAGAAATATGTAAATGAAAACAAAGCAATCCAAGACAACGCCGTAAGACAGCGTGTAAAGAAGATTTAAAGGCAACAGGGCTAAACTTTAAAAATCAAATTAATATTTAAATATGAAAAGTCACGTTGAATCGTAGTAGGAAACAAGAGAGAAAGAAAGGAGATTTTCCCCTCCTGTATATGCAAAATATGCTCAAGATAATTAATGGATTCTCCCACAAGTAATCTGATTTTTAAAAGCATCTACTGGAGTTTTGACGGGCCTAGTAGATGCCTTCATTATAGCGTCCATTCAGCGTAAGACTTTCAATGGTTCTGAACCAAAAAACCATTAGAATGTATCATAGTGTATCGATATGCTATAGGCCCTCATCGCCTAAGGTCTCATTGCATCGGGATAAAAAAATCTAATTCCTTTGAGATTTTTTCCGGCGGGTTTTGTTCCAAGGCGACGACTCCCTTCCCGCCGTTGCCCTCGATGCAATATCAGTGACCTAGTATGGGAGATCCAACGTCAAAGACAGAGTTTCTGTGGAGTTATGTTTAAATATCGGTGCTTTTTACTGCGTCCGAACTCTCGCACCGCGAGAATACATCTTAAATGGTCGGTGAAGTACCCTTGGCCTCTCATGGTGATCTACTATGAAGGCAGATCATCAAGGAGGCCGGAAGCAATACTCTCACTGACAACTCAAGATGTATGATCGAAAGTAGATACCTTCGGAAACTGAAAATGTCGCGTAGTAACGTTCCTTCATTGTTGTTCCATTTAAATACCTAAAGAAAACTGTGAATCAATAATGTGCTAGCCATTGTTGATGTACAGAAATGAATGTGAAAGGATTGAAATAATTATTTCTTTTCACTTTCATTCTACGTATATTCCGATTGATTCCATATCTTTTAAATTTATTATTGATGAATTAATTAGAGTACACTAATATTACTTGTGAACAGACACAGCACAAAAATATTACTTACCCTGGAAGAAAACATCAGCATCCATTTTCTGATGCAGTGGCTACGTCACGAAGTTTGGATCGGTAGTGGGGAGTAATGCAAATTCCTAGTTCTGTTATCAGTAATCCTGACAGAATTTATCCGTGTTCTTTCTTAGTTTCATCAGGTGAGAATACTTGGATGGTGCCCAGGCTGTTGCTTTTCCCATCTCTTTCAAAGAAATTCTGCGTGCCCAGGGTCGTTCCTCAGAATTATTTTCATGGAGTTGCATCACATCTGTGTGTTCAGCCCATAGAATAGACTGTAAGGGAAGGCCCATTCAGTAGGAAAATATAAATATATTTTTTTATGTTAAAAATAAATCCTATTCCCGTCAAAACTCAAGTAGATGCTTTTGAAAATCAGTTTTTCATACGATTACATTTTGGAAGTTTTGCCGACTTTTACACCAGAGCTGTAATTGTTTAAAAATTGTTGCTGAACAAGATGGCTCGTTTTTAAATTCTAATATTCCAAGGAATAGGTAACATTTAAAACAAATTTTGATGTAACTTTATAAATGGAGATGTGACTAACGTCTGTTCGTTAATTATTTTTTTTAAAAAAAGGCGATTTTCTGGTTTCGCACGTAATTTCCAAACGAGTACTGTGATTTTCGCTTTAGATCCACAGCATTCCTCTATATTCTGGTGCGAATTAAAAAAAAAAAATCGTCTACAGGAATGAATGACCCCTCGCATGCGACGTGAACCATATAATATACTCGTGTAAGCTTCTAGAGGATAACATTCGTAGAAGTATAGGATAAAGCCGCCCAAAGGGAATATTTTGTAACAACTTAACATCACCCTCAGGAACCTACTCCTGTAAATCAGTCAGATTGTTCTCCAAAACCTACATCTCGGTCGAATTCATCGTCCATGGCCTTTCGTATTTCCTTCTCAAATACCTTGTTGTCATGTAGCACAAAATATTCAGAGAAAAACCAAATAACAAAATCACGTCCATTAAATGAAACGCACTAGCCTGGGAACACGTTTGCAGAAGACCCGACAACATTCATTACACAACAACACTGAATACAGCAACTGAGGTCTAAAGAACACCGCCTTACACTCACTAATGGTATCGCTGAACTGGATATCACTCAAAATAAAAGCATGGTTTAACGTACAGAGTTATATAAACGTAAAGTTACCCAATTTTGTTCTCCTAAATGTATCAAACCCTTGTAAATCTGGCTAAGTTTTTCGACAATCTTCTGTTGTTATCGTCGGACAAAATGGCCAAAGGGTAAGTGGGCATGTAATAATGTGTGTTTAAATTGTGGATTGTGCTGTTTATATGCGTCCAGTGTTCGATTTGTATCGGAAGATGGTTGGGGATTTCCCCCTTCTCTGCAAAAAAAATCTTCCTGGCTCTGTTTACAGATATGGATATCTCTAGCCTGGGATATGGACGATCCCAAAATACCGTATAACTTTTCAAGAGAAGAAATAGATTTTTAAGTGCGTTTGGCAGAATAATTGTTCAATGATTTTTTTGCGTAACTGTTTTAATTTTAAAGTAATAATGACTGAATTTATAAAGATTTTCATAATTTGTTGTATTTTTTTACTTTTATACCTTCAGCATATATTTTATAAATTTCTATGTAATTGTAATTTACAAATAAATTCTCGTCATTTCGTTTTTAAGGCTATAATTGTTTATCGAAATTAAAATCAGTGGCGATACCATTGTGTGATGCTGAAAGAAGTTTCTCGCTTGACGAAACTGGTCTAACTGACAATCGACATTCCTTTCTAGTCAGTGTTCTACACTCTAATGCGAGGAAGAGGTAGAACCACCGCCCGCTCGATCTTAGCTGCCTGTCCAATCAGCGAAAAATCGTGTGTAGCCTGTCGCCACGAATTGGCCGCTAGATGGCAGGCGTATTCAAGGGCTGTTCTGCTACTCAAAAGAATTAAGTGATGCCGTTGCAATATGAAATTTTGATTTCTGTAAGGACACAGAATGGTTGTTCTAAAGTAAAAGACAAATATAGTGGCTTTTATGCAAAACTTAAGTGTGAGCAGAAGTCATTCTTCGTTATTTTCATATTTTTCAATTATGCGAACGATGAGAAATGCTGATAAATAAAATTTGCTGTAGTGTATCTTAGTCAGTAAAGCTTTAATAATAACTTCAAGTCCATGACAAAAAGAAGCTGGATAAATCTGACCTTGAAATATTTTCAAAGTGTAATAAGAGGAGTCTTACCCCAAGAACACGAAAATTACTCCCCCTCCGTGAACCCCTACCCGTCCGCGAAAGATTTCTCTAGAAGAAACTATAGTTCTAGCGTTGCTTTCACTATTAGATAGTACCTGACAACGATACTCATTAATGTGCCGTAGTATGGGAGACTACAATATATAACCATAACAAATAACGCCATAGAGACAGAATTAAATAACAGCGTACGACTAGTACTGCACAGTACTACAAAAATAATTTTAAAAACATACGTTTCTTAAACAATTGGTACTAAAAAGTAAAAAAATATTTTTATGCATGATTAAAAAAAAGAAAAGCATGAGGGAGCTCACTCATATACAGTCACTTTATAAATTCTTCAATTGGCGCACCCTATGCTTTTCTTTTTAGTCATGCATAAACAAAAATAGTTTTAACTTTTAGTACGACTTGTTTAAGAAAAGTATATTTCTCTAGTCTTTTATTATTTTTTCGAATTGTTTCGGTGTCCGGATACTTTTAATCAAACTGATGATGTCACCCAAATCGTAAAGTGTTCTGCAACCAGTTAAACGGAACATCGTTGCGGGCTTGTATTTATTTTATGATAAGGAAGTTCCTTACTAAAAAATATATATTATTAGTCAGAATTATCGCCTTTCCACAAACCGAAACTATTACTGAGGCTTTCCATTCCTTTAGACGTTCCTCCTGTCTTATTACTTCGTTGACCTCGTTTCTGCTTGTTACATAATTTATGCTTCTAAGTATTTAAAATTGTTTACTTTGTCTATGATCTCATTTTTAATCGTAATGTTTCTATAGGCACTGTGCAGGAGAAAACAATCCACGGCATGTACAACTGCCTACCTCCAAATAAAACAAATGAATATAATGTTTACAATGCAATTGTCGGTTTAAACGGAGGATGCAATGGAATAAAATAATTATCCTGACAGTAATCACAACAACACGCTATATGCAATAAATTCTAAAAACGTGTAGTATTATTCTCGCAATTGCCTATTGCGAACGTGTAGGTTTATTATTTCCTATATACAAGAAATAACCATGACCTGTGCTTGATGTACTACTACTACTGCTTCTACTACTACTACTACTAATAATAATATAGTACATGTCAAGGATCTCTTTAAACTGTGTTCATGTTTCTAGAATATCATATTTTTATTGCCTTACAGAATGATACGCAACAATTGTGCACCATTCTTTTCTTAAAACTCTTCGAAATATTCAGTTTTCCCTATACCAATACTCAAGAGTTACTGACTAAAACAGATGTATCGTGCTGCCTCTAGCGTCGGAATTAGGAAACAGATGTTCACCCGATGAACAATGCTTTTTGAAACGAATGGGCAGGCAGCTAAGATCGAGCGGGCGGTGGGTAGAACAGTCAGTAGAGTTCTCACCTTTAATCTGGAGGGCCCGCGTTCGTTTAATGGCGCCGACCATCCTGACTGAGGTTTGTCACTGGTTTCCCAGTTACACCATGGGTAAATCCTTCTGCTAGTTAGGGTTGTTAATATGACCAATGGGGTAAAATGGCCAACATTAGACTGCATATGGAAATTATTTAAATAAATAAAATTATATGGTTGGATTTAGCAGTAACCGTTCATTCTTATTTCAATGTTCCATGCAAATTATATGCAGCATTATAAATGCACTATAAAGCATTATTTGCAATATGTTCTAAACCTATCAAATTTTATATACTCTAATTTTTTTCTCACCTAGGAGAGCGTATGAATACAAATAATTAGTCACATTGTCTTTCATATAACACCAAGTATAACATGGATAATATTTGCTGTTTAATTAGTAGTTTTTAGATGTCATTTCTTGTTCATTTCAAACACATATTGTAATATTTTTAAAACATATTTTTACATTTTTAAATACATAACATATTTTTGATTATTTAAGTACATAAGTATCCGGGCTCTAATTTAATAAATTATATTTTATTTATTATTCTGTGTAATTGTTAAATAAACATTAACTCAAAGTAGATAACTGCTAAAAACTTCATATATAGGAAACACGATTCTGCCAGAGGAATTTACTACAATTGTGCATGCATGGGCTTTCTGCTCATAATTACGGTATACGTTTAACAAGAAACGGGGGTATGGAAAAATATTTTATATAAAGAGATTTCGAAAAAAAAAATAGACAGGATAATGTTAATATACTGGGTGGCCAAGATAAAACTGGCCCGGAAAAGTGTTTTTCACGCATACTCAGACACGTGAGCATACGGGAGCGCAGACACGTGACAGAAACCAACTGTTTGAGTGAGAGGTGCAGACGTGTTTAGTGATCAGTTGATTGCAAGACAAAATGGTTTTCCTCAGTCTCACCAGACGAATGCCGGGATAATATCTAAAATAATAACAGTAGTGCCGACCGGGTAGCCGTTTGGTCTAAGGCGTTAGGCCAACGACTCGAAGGTCCCGGGAGGGGCATGGGTGTCTTTTAACTCGAACGTGACGGATAATCGTGACGAGCCGAAGTTAGCAAATAACAGCACCTATATTCCTTTCCTGTACGTAAACCTTAGCTGTCAATTGACGGGCGTTAAACTCTATATAAAAAATACTATGTATGAATGTAAGTCAACACATTGTATTGACTCACAAATCACCCTCCACCTAAATACATCAATGATCAGTGCTCGAAGTGGGAGGAAAGGGGGGGCAGGGACCGTCCTACCTTACCTTTTCCATTTTCGATTTGGCTTACCCCTACCTTTTTGTTAAAGGGAACTCATTGCCTTTACTTTCAATAGGCAATCGCCGCCACTAGGTACCCTTACCCACTTTTCCAAGCGTACCCTTACCTTTTCTAATCCACTTCAAGTACTGTCCCTGATGTCGCGATACAATTTTCGACAAATAGATTTGTCCGTTTTTAAAATATTTGAGGCTTTTAGGCAACTTTGGCTCATGCCGAACGGATGATGGGAGAAATTGTGGAATGAAGAAAGTGAAAGGAAACTGGAAAACCAACGCATATGATTATCCAGTACAAAGTCCACATGGCATGAGCTGGCATTGAACCGAGGACCCCAAGTAACAGTGGTGATTGATGAGCTCTGTACTAGTAAGCCACGGTAACCCTAGATTTGATCGAGTTGCACTGTTACCATCCCATTATTTGCATGATTAAACTTAAAAACAAAAAAAAAAAAAAAACTTAAACTGCAGGCCCCATGACCGATATCAAGAACTTGTGTCCTGTTTTTCTCTTCCCATAATATGGTCACAGTAGTGTATAATTGTTATTTTGCTGAACTGAACGAGCAACGTCAGAACTGTATTAAAGGTGGGAACGTCTTTTATTAACGTCCACCAGAGGAAAGTTTTTTAGTAGATGGAATTAGGGCAATTCACAGTATCTAATGCTATGTTGTCACGGTGATAGTTAACAGAAGTCCGGTAACAGAAGTTAACCAAGAACAACGGTCGAATAATCATCTTACAGATGGTTGCTATTCGCAAACTTATGTTACCGAGCTTTTAAAGTATTCCCATGAAAACATTCCTTAAGTGTTTAGTATTAAATGATGGTCATTTCGTAAAGAACAGTTAGAGATCCTTTAAATGGACCAGCAGAGACCACAGACGGAAATTAATTAAAGTATCTAGATTATCAAAGGTAAAGACTATAATAATAAAATATCGTCCAGTATTTCCCTTCAGTGGTTTCTTTTTTTTTTTATTTTAAGGATCTCTAACTGTTCTTTACGAA
>JAGDQP010016745.1:27019-39968 GCA_022664845.1 Lepisma saccharinum
TTTTTTTTTTTTTTTTTTTTTTTTTTTTTTTTTTTTTTTACAAAATGAACAAGCCTGAAGCTGCTAACCAGGATCTGTTCCCTACTTACCTGCTTGCGGGCTTTTTTAGGATAGGGAACGTTGAACAAACGAAAGAAAAGAAATTAGCAAAGACTCTATCGGCAGAAGACAACAGGCAGAAGCAACCGAAGAAGCACTTGATTCTAAATTACCAATTAAAATCTTGTCACGGAAGTGTTCATTATCACTTGGAGTTGTTA
Organism: Lepisma saccharinum; assembly: GCA_022664845.1. Classification (NCBI taxonomy): domain Eukaryota; kingdom Metazoa; phylum Arthropoda; class Insecta; order Zygentoma; family Lepismatidae; genus Lepisma; species Lepisma saccharinum. The sequence goes on from JAGDQP010016745.1 coordinate 27,280, forward strand.
ATTGGAATGGCGCGAGAGAGAACGAGGAAGAAGCTAACACCACATGTTTTATCACGCGTAAAAGAGGGCTTGGTTCCTACCTAATGCTTCAGGAGATGTTTGCTGCAAATGAGATTTTGGTACCGGAGGCATGATATTAGCAGCAGGCCTTGGTCCCGCTCTCGTTCTTCTTTTCGCCCCTCTTGTCGCTATCGTCTCGTGTATTCGTGAGCAATATTGGTCTACGGATATAATTAAATAGTGTGGTCTCATGCGGTTATTATTTGTTCTATAGCGAATACAATTAACACGATGCTCTGTTAATGAAGGTTACAATTACTGCTTAAAAACTGTTATTTAAGGAATGATTGATGTACCTTGGCGAACACTTCGACGAAAAACTGCCATAGCGGCGAGGGGCGTATTCTAAGTACCATCCCATTATTAGACTAGTGGAACTGATATGAAACCTTGGTTATATATATCAGTCATTATAGCCGACAGCAGGACTCGAACTATCGTCCTTGCCTATCTAGTTCCTAGTCCGAAATCTGCAAGCCGTTAGTGATCGTTCTGTTGAGACTTATGCAATACCTGAGTCACTGTATAAACCGTCCTGGCTTCTCCCAATGTTGTACAAATATGTCCTAAAAGCATGTGGCAACACTGTTGCGCATATGACCTGATATATGTAAACCTTTTACTTTCATTTTTGAACTTAGACATGATTAAACTTATTCGTTATATATATATATCGTACACTTAATCAAACGTGGCAATAGTGGAATTATTTCATTTGCACTACGTCATCAGCGTGTAATGATAGGAATATGCTGCTGTTCATGCTTCAATTAGCGGTCGGTTGGTATGGCGACGGAAGTATTATTCTTATAAATAAAAATAAAAATTGTGTATGTCGTTCTGTCTGGTATACTAATCCACAGAGTATGACCAATCTTAGCAAAACTTTGTGTTTCTACCTCAGTTGGTTTCCGGGTTACCATTAATTTGATTTTAAGTAATAATTATATCCTTTCGCTTTATACCACCCACACGACATCTGTGGTTATCTCTTCACATCTCCAAAGAGAACGACGGGACAGACTTCGTCCAATTTTTGTCAATCGTGGTACTGGTAAACGACTGTTGGAATAGTAGGGTAAGGTAAGATAATTCGGTGATATTAATATATTAAATGAATTTTCTATAAGAAAAATAAAATATTTATCTGTTGGAACCATCCTTCTAGGCAATGTTTTCCACTATAGTTTACAAGGATACAATCTACATTTCGTACACATCCAGGCTGTCAGGCATCTTGATGCTTGTCTGAAGAACTGACGTTCACTTCCGAAAAACCTGGAGAAAATTAATCTGTTTTTTCAGTTTTAGTTAAGGCTCGTAGGCTTAAAATTGACTGAAACACCACAAGGTCTGTGCTAAAACACTGATGGAATTTTAAACTTTTCTGCTCTTGAAAAAAATATTACACATCGTTGTGCACAGAATGTCATACAGAAAATAAAAATTAAAGCACTTTCCAATGGATTTCACTTAATATTAACGTACACGCAAATTACAACACAAAATTTCCCTTAGATTTCATCCAATGGCTGATCTTCATTACAGAGAGCAAAACATGGCACAGATAGTGGAATGAAAATAGATGGCATGCCGTCTTGCCGACAGATCTCGTGGTAGCTTTGAAAGGGAACCGTCTTTCCGGTGACAAGTCTCCTAAGAATTATCACCAAATAACCTTTTCTTATCCTCCATCAAAATTTTTGTCCTGTTCCTTTGCCTAGGTGATCGGTAACACAATGAACGATATGAAATAAATAACACAATTTATGTAAATGATAATTACAATGTTTCCGATTACCCAACTCGAATCCATTACAGTGTTATAGTTTATTCAGTAATGTTTATTGAATTTTTGAAAGGACCGCTTATATTAATCTTTCTGTTACGTGAAGCGTGAGCGGGGTCAAGGGTTACTGGCAATTGCAAATAATATTGTTTTATTATTTAAGGAAACGAGGTGGAGGAAAACTGAAATATTTAATAGGGTTACGTAATATCAATGATATTTGTCGAAGCGATGGCATTATCACCTAGCGGACCTTGGATTATAAAGGCTCACTCCGCTCCACGTCACCAATTACCTATATTATTCTCGATAAAGGGGAGTTAGGAGAAAAATATAACTTTATTTAAAAAAATCTTATTGATTATTTTGTATTGATTTTCTTAGTATTTGATATTTGCTGCATGGAATGACTGAATAAGTACAAGGCCGATTCCTTCCCAAATTCTTTTCTTCAATGTTATTTGTTCTGCAATGTAAAATGGCTTCTGAGCTGTAAATATTCGGAGTTTTTGTCAAGTAAATAAACAGATGTTAGGATACTCTAGAAAAGTAACTTTTCAACCTTTTAATACTCACAGATCGGTAAATTAGAGGGTAAAATTTTAAGGACCGGGAAGATGCCAGTAAGTTAGAGAATCCAAAATATACCAGCACATCTTCATATTCTAGTTTTTTTTTTAAAAAATATAAACTTTAATCTCAATTTCGGGATGTCGAAATTGCAAAGTGTTAAAACAAAATGTACTAATTTGCCGAGTACCGACCGGTACAGGAGTTTCGCGGACCTGCAGTTGAAAACCACTGTACTATAAGTAATGATGATCTAATTTTACTAATTAGTGTATCTGAATTTTGTGGAAACAATACAAAAACTCTAGTTATTTTTTAACTCCATTATGTGAATATGCATGGAAAGAGATACAGAAAACGTCGCCATAAGTAAATTGCCATGGCCAGCAGGGCCACCATGGCTGGACTTCTGGCCACTAAGGCCACTTTCGTCCTTGGAATTTTTTTTATTATTTAATTAGATTTATAAAAGCTTGTTTGAGATATCACGAATCGAACTCATGACCCGGACACCAGACACCCACCCCACAAACAATCAAAGAAATCAATTTAGTTTGAATTTGAAATTGAATTTGAATTTGAAATAGAAATAGAAATGCCCCTGCAAAGGCAAATAGCTGTTTGTTAGTAAGGTTAAAATTATAGGTTCTCATAAATTTGGTTAGAATTCAGGATGTGGATCAGGAATCACGCAGTTGAACTTACACAGGACTTCTTCTTCTTCTTCTTTGAGCACTTCTTTGCATTAATAGTTCACATCATATGAGTAGTGTTGCCCACGCATCCATGGAAGCTTATGTAGAAATTTTCATGTTTTGTAATGATAAAGTTGAAGTAAGAATTTACGTTCGTTCCTCTGTGAATACTCTATATTTGACATTTGATATTATTTTGATATATGGATATCTTTCTATGACAATTCATTAGAATTTTGTTTTTTATTTTTTGTGAATGGTTCTTTGCCAACAAAAATGTATCCGTCCACAGATTTCAGTATGTTAAAACGACATTTCATCATTTCCTCTGAAGCCTGATTTACGGCAGTGTGAAACTGATTATTTAGGTTGTCAGGTATTGTTAATGAGAGAATTGTTGTGACCCATTTGGCTATTTGCAATGAATATTCTTCTATTGCATCTTTAACTATTGTTTGAACTTCCTCTTGGTTAACTGGTGATTTTGGATTTTGATTGTTTGGAATAGTTGAAGATTTTTTGTTCATGTTGAAATCTGAAGATCTAAAAATGTTTTTGGTAGGTTCTTGAATGGCTTTTTTAGGACGAAGAGGGCAGATAGCGCTGGCCGTTCTATGTCCAGTCTTTTTACAGGATGCACAAAAATTTGGTTTAGGAGCAATTTCACATGTGTGACTCTGATGGGATTGTCCACATCTGTAGCAAATAGGCTGATTCGGACATTTTCCACTATTATGGTATTTGTAACATTTTCTACACGGAAAAGGTCTAGCAACAGATTTAGATGCCTCCACCTTGTACCTATTGAAACCTATGGTTATTCCATTGGAAATGAGATCGCTCACCAGAGAAGGATCCTTTGTATATACTGTGATGAGCGGAAGTGGGCCTCTATCTCCTTTGATTCTGGTTATATTGGTTATAGGAATTTTTGATTTGAGATGAGTTTTAAGTTCGGTCATATCAGTGTCCGTTGGCACATCTCTAATCACACAGGTGAAGGTAGTTTTTGAAGTAAGAGTCTGTGGTTCGATTTTTTTGTCTTTCAAAACTACTATTATTGTTTTTTGTCCAAAATTTCTTTCTTTGAATATTTAAAAAAAAAAATGTCTTTTGTATAACTGTCCTTAAATTCTACTTTTAGACCAGTGTTTCTTTCTGTCGGAAATACTGTTATATCTATGGTAGGGATTTTTCCTGTAATTAATTTGTGGAAATTTAGAGGGTTCATAAGTGGTTTGTCAATGTTTCTTATTATAATAGCGTAATTATTAATGCCCTCAATTTGTTTTGTTCTATTATGCTCCAAAGTAGCTAAATTCTCAGTGTTTTCTGAATTAACATTAAAGGTCGTAGTCGTCGCTATCTGATTTGTGTTCTCATAGAAAAAGCTAGGAGTTTGTTTGACTATTTCTTTGAATTCAGCTTCCTTGTAATCTGTAATTCCGAAATAAGCTTCCGGTCCGAATTCCTCTCTCTTAAATGTCTCGAAAAACTTTTTCTCATCAGATGGTCTGGTAATATATAGCCTCATACCTGAATTGTCTTCAAAAGTAGACAATATGTGCTTATCAATATCCATTTTGCTACAAATATAATTGTGAACTAAATGTAAATCCGTCAATAGGTAAGGATACGTATCCTTTATGAAAGCAAGTTATGTTGTTTGGGTTAGTGAATGTATCAATCGGGGTTGGAGAGTGAGGTAAGGTAGGATGAATACAGAAAACGTTGTTCCAGTTAAGCCTAAATTGACTTTAATCATTGTAAGTATATGCAAGAGCTCCAAGAAAGTGTATTAAAAATAAATAATGCCTTGTGCCTTGAGGTAAATATTTATACTTGTAAATGCCTGAATATAATATTTTCTAACACATTTAGTTCTTGGAGCTACTCTTTCTTTAAACAAGCAGATTGTGCCATAGAAATAAAATAAAAGCATGCCACATCTACCGGTACTATATACAAAACAAATGAATAGATTATTTCAGTTCACTAGTACAGATTTATTATTATTTCATAAAGAAATAACATTAGCCTATTTTTAGTATCATTTATGATTATTATTTGAAAATCAAATTTATGTCGAAGTTTCGGTCATCTGTAAATGAAAATTACCTTCCAAGTACCTGTTCTATGATACGTTTCTTTATACGAAATATCTCGTATGAATGATAATTGTGCATCCGGGAATGTGATTTGTACAATCCGTGTGTACTTAACGTATCAGTGAATCCAAAAGGAAAGTACCACGAGCGTTCTCTTGTGTTATTCTGTCGGAAGAAATATCCTATACATATGACAGATGTCAATAGTCTTAAAAACATATATATATATATACAATCAGTGTTAGTTATTTGTCAAATAATATTTGTGATGAGTGAGTACACAAAACCCACGTGCCGTCTACGCGACTGATAACTATATAAACGGCGGGTGACTGAACGATAATCGAACAAAAACCTTTTACGGAACACAAAAACCTCTCTGATCTTGAGTTGTTGATAACAAGGATCTGAACTTGAAAAGAAACAGTTTTGTTGTTATGACAAGTTCTAGAAAATAGAAACTCAGTATTACCAAATCAAGGGGATTAGTGGGAAAAGGGCACATGCCACATCCCAATGAAAACTTACTTTTTACTTTAGATATAAAGTTTGCTTTGCCATCTAGCATCTCCTCCCGTAATGACTGGGCCTGTGGCATGTGCCCTTATTGTACTAAGATGAATTTAAAGAAAGAAACACATGCCTCAACTCAATTCATAGTAATCTAACACTGTCTATAAAAATTGCGTGACATTTCTTGTGTATCGTGATAGTACGCTGCTAGATATTTCTGTTTATGTAATTTCTTGTGAACTGAATAGGGAGAGGGCGGGGGAAACAACCGTAAAGGAAATATTGCGAATAGCGGAAGCGAAAGCTCGGAAAGTTCCAATTTACCGTAAGATTTCGACGGTGTCGTGACATTTTTCCATTTATGAATATGTACGTACATAGGGAGAGAAACGTATGGGGGATCATTGTCCTCTCTACCAAAATAATACATGGAATGGTTGTGCAAGAAATTATGGGTCGATTGAAATGGTTTATTGAACTGGATAAGGAAATGTGTGCTTTGGAATTGCAGTTGTTGTTTCAGTTATTTCTGCACGCAAATTCAAATTGAACAAAAATATGGTTGTTGTTTTTAAAGTGAATTTATTTAGTGTTTCTTTTTCAATATTCTGAATATTTGTAAGCCAGGCAAGAAGTCTTGTAACTACTTGAGGTGACCTATTTTCGATTGTGTGTTTTATTTTTTTATTACATTCAGGTATCTGATCATAGATTATCCTACTGTCGGCTATTCTTGTGGTTTTCGAAGGGTTTCTTCGGTTTCAGCAGGCGAATATGTAGATCAGGGTTTCTGAACCTGAGGGTCGCGAGGAAATCTAAAAAAATAATTTTAACTAGGGTTTTGTAGGTTAACAATAATAAATTGCAAAGAAAGTATTTTATTTTGTTTGCTGTTTTTAAGAATTACTAAAGAGAATGTAGTTTGCTGAATAGTTTTGGATTATATAATTAGGATATTTATTATAAATACAGGAAATATTCTGCTCTGTTTTGAAATGAAAAGCAAATATTACACAAAATAAATAATTGTGTAATATTAGCTAGGAAGCATGGTGAAAGGGGGTCGCAGGATGAAGAAGATTGAGAAACGCTGACCTAGATGATAGCTAAACTATAAGGCCCTGAGCGCTGTCTTCCCGATCCTTTCATCCGGAAAAGTGTCCACTAGAAACGCCATTCTTCTGAGATGTTACAGGCTTAGGCACCAGCTGTCTTTTCGGCCTATAGAAACTATTTTCTAAAGGAAAATAAAAAAAAAGTCACTTGCTACAGATTGTCGTTGTGATGTCGCCAAGGTTCAGACTTGTAGTAGTGGGTTTCTGACTGACTACACTGTATTTTGTTTTTACTAATGAAGTGAAGAGGCGTTTTATTTTATTTAGCTAACACTTGTGGAGAAGGCAGGCAGCAATGGCTTAAGACAATCACTTATGTGTCTGTGGGAGGGAGGGATGACGGTTCTCGGCTCGATGAACACTTCCAGGGCCAGGGAAAGGTAAGAAGATAGCATTCAGAGCTTTTTAGAGTACCAATTGCTGAAACTGAGGGGAGAACTGAAAAATCTTAAGTTGGTTTAAGCGACAGTAGGACTCGAACCTATGCCCCTCTCCATTGGTGATTAAAAGTTCGCGTTCGTCGAACCACTAGACATCAAGTAGGTGGTGCTTTCGCTGCGAATGTAGTTTCAAATTGTTGGTAGTGGTAACAGTGAAGGTTTTAACTGAGTAGCTGAAAAGAAAGAAAGTGGGAGAAAACTGGAAAATACCGAGAAAACCGCCCACATGACACGATCAAAATGCGTACTAAAATGTAATCACTGAAACGTCCAGTATTAGACTCTATAGTTTCAATGTAATTTGCCGTAAAATGTCGTGTTACCTTTTTAAAAATTTATTTTCTGACCACCTGTCAACAACACTTTTTTTTTAGGAGCGATAATTACCCGAAGTAGATGGTGATTACTTGACATTGCTTTCAGCTGTAATCTGAAACGGATATACTTTGTGCTTAAATGATGCTCCAATATGCAAATTTTATTCATTAAAGTGGAAAGTGGAAACTGTTGGGTATGTTTGGAAAAAAAAAATGAGTAAAGATTGGAGGCTTAAAATTTAACCAATTCATTTATCATTGAGTTGTCTACGGTTGAACGCATATTGTCAGGAGAAATCCTGGAGGAATTGTCTCCGCATAATCTATAGGATAGAATTGACAACCATGGTAGGTGGATTTACAGGATGGTTTCCGTAGAACAGGGTTGAGGACAGAGATTAATTACTTCCGTTACTCCTGGACAGGTCTTTTCTGTGACAAAGTCAACGCTATTATTATTATTATTATTATTATTATTATTATTATTATTATTTTGTCAACATTTTTTTTTCTTTTTAGTTTCTTTTCAGAAGTAGCAATGTATGTAATGTTTCTGACATGTGTTGATGTACTAATCGAAGTGCAGATAATTTTGATCTCTTTTTTTTTTTAAGTGACAGGCTATATCTTTTAGATCACCTCTGGAAATTTATGGGACCAAATTCTTGATTTAGGTTACATTATAAACAATAATGTATTTGTATGCTTTTTGTACTCATTTATGCTCTGTAATCCTATGCAAGTACATCTAATCATAAATGGCGACTGTGTTTATAACACAGTTTGGAAGCTTAAGAGAAAAAGAATTACATATACATAAGACATTGTAAGTTAATCAAGTGGATGTAAATTCCTATATATAATACTATGATTTTTTTTTTATCAAACTCTTGGATCACTCATTACAACTTGAATAAACGTCCCTTTTTTTTTTGCGTGTGTGGTTTGAAAAGTATTGCTACTACCTTCTTCCGTGTACAGTGTTGTTTATTGGAGAAAGACTGTCGGTTTGTCTCCCTCCACCTCCACGTTTCATCCTATCTGCAGTTAGTCTCTCAACTCGTTGTATCCTAGCGTGCGTCACGTCAGATAGATAACCCTTTATGAGACATGCAAACTACTACTGCCGCTCTCTATTTAAGACGCATCTATTGATGTTCAAAATTTCGCAAATCCTTTGTGTGTAAGTGTGTGTGTGTTAGAATAAGAACGAGTGGTAGATACTAAAAATGACAAGCAAATTGCAGGAGGAGGAGAACATTTTCTTCTACGAATATTAAACAAAAAAATTATGTGGTAGAAAGATTTGAGAAATTACAGAAAGCAGTTTGGATTTCGAAGAAGAGAATATGTATTTATTAAGAGCAATAGATAAGAGATACATAGAGTAAGGTATGTTATGTAGTATTTACTGATTTAGAGAAGGTGTTCGATCAAATCAACCGGAGAAACCTAATGTATTTGTTGAAGAAAGCAGGCATTAAATGGAAATATCGAAATCAGTATTAAGAGGATTCAATTAGAAAACGAACTCACCGTAATGAGTAGAGGAGCGGGACATAGATGTTGCCTCCTTCCAATAGCAAACATCAACAGTAGTAAAGGAAAAGAGAATCAGTTTCACGGGTGCTCCGTTTTATTGTATTAAAATTTTTAATAGAAAATGTGCGAATTTAAAGCATGTCTTTCCGTGTTGTTAATTAAACCCTAATGTTAAGACGTGGTGAAATCTTAAAATAGAATGCATCAGATAAATTCATTGTATTGCTGGTGGAATATTTATTTGACAAGCTATGCAAATTGCCTCTTTTCTCAATTTTTTTTCGTTTATTTCTTGAAATATTTACAAGGGGGTTGCTTTTATCCTACCTGTTCACAAGGGGGAGATTTTGTTAGGAGGAATGTGATCAGGGTTTCACATTTGACGGGGGAAATTTAAGAATATTTTCCACTTTCCGAAACTAGTTGCTCGATTAGGTTACTTCGGTAAAAATTTAAACGACGAATGTTACAGAAATTTCTAGACATATAGATAGAAAAAAAATCTCATTATAGTTAAACGTAGAGCAAGGATGAAAAGTTTATAGAAGACAACGTATATACAACAAAAAAATCTACCACTACACCACAACAAGATGGCAACATTGCATTTGTTTTTCAACCCTTATTGCCACCCTTCCTTTCGTAGCTGATAAAGTCTAATTATAGCGTGTGTTTTTAACCCTCCAGGAACAGAACATAAGGTTATACACACATGTTGATGAAGGAAAAACAAGGGGAGGGTAAAAGGAAGTGAGGTTTTGGCCAGATGTACTGACTGCTTCGTTGTAATATAGTTCAAGTTTGTGTTTATATCGTTTGCGGACATGTATACTGTGTATGCAGTCGGGGTGAAAAGGGGAGCGTGCGAGGGCTTAAAACACTAAAATTAACAATGATATGTGTTAAAGGTGCTTGTTGAGAGCGAAGAAATATACAGTACCTGTCAATGATGCAATATATCTTACTAACATTGTAAGGTTTGAGTCTTTTGCAAATTTTACCTAACAAAGTTTCAGAAATATTATTTGTGTTTTCAAAAGTAAAAATTAGTTCAGTCAATTTTTTTTATTTAAAATCTAACTTGGAGAATCTATGTAGGGTTTTAAGTTTTCGTGAGTTTTTATGGTGAAAACTAGTGAAATTGGTAATTCGGGAGCTTGGGGTCCATTTTTAGTAACTACTTACTGACTTTGGTTTCTCTTATCCGGAGTTTTTTATGTCTTTTTTTATATATTTCTAGCTAAAAGTTCGATTTTGTACACCTGTGTGTTCTCATATTCACTATCTATACACTTCCAGCTGTATTTAGAAGCGTAATTTGCATTATTAGTCATTCGTTAGTATAGCGCTTGTCACTAAAAAAGGGGGTTCTGAATACGGCTGCTCCTGTACAAATTTTGCTCATAAAATTAGTTTTGTTCTTCAATAGAATATTACAAGAACTTCTAGAATAGGAGTCAACATGAAAAATCACAACTCCCAGGGCTAAGTTGGCATATTATACTGGTTTAAAAAAAAAAAAAGTCACTGGTGTATGTTTATCCTGAACGGTAGGCAAATCCGCCGAGTACTCATGTTGTGCAGTGATGCACAGTAATACCGAAACAACCCATGATAAAAAAGAGTCCAGCAGATGGGAGAACAATCGCATTTAGTTTTTCCTGTAATGGTATGAGTACAGTGATTTCTTCATCGGCTAGAATACGTTGTAAGTATTTATTGTGTATAAACAGCACTTCGAGGTAAAGATATAAGTCCATAGAGAAGAAGAATTGCGGACTAAATAATTACGACGACAGTTCTTACTTACTAAAACCTGAGAACTTTATTCTTTTACAGAACATTTCTATAAATCAAATATTTTTTTTACGTATTTAACTATGGCTTTGAGTAATAAACAGTACGTATGTTTAAAAAAAATCATCTCTTCATATCTTTGTTGTTATAAGACAACACCTATTGTCTGGGAGGCTTTAGCGTGTTCCTTTTGCACTATCTAGGAGGAGCAAACCATAACCTTGAAGTTTTTTTTATTATTATTATTAAAAAAAAGAAAAGAATCATTGCGACTTGCAGACAAGCGGATTGGTATGGGCGTTCCCATTTTAGCGGCAAAGCAAAATGTGGGTGGTGTAGAAACGCAGAGAATTTGCTTAGAATGAGAGGCTGGATAGGTATGTTTGTCAGAAGTAGACGAGGTTGAAATTAATGTCGCGTGCGCCACACGTGGTGCTTTATGTGTGTACAGCACTCACTCTCTCTCTCTCTCTGTATGTGTGTATATATATATATATATATATATATATATATATATATATATATATATTAGTGATAATACATGTACATGTTTTATGAAGTCGGTGGAAAGGTCGTTTGCCCCTTTTAACTTGCAAACATGAAACAGCTACATATCCCATACGTGAGTACGTTGTTTATCTGTTACTCCATCAGGACTTGTTGTTTTGAAACAGTAGATTGAAGCGATAATGTCGGTTACTCTTGGCCAAGGAAGAGGATAACCATTATAAACACTGTATTGTTGATCGATAGATAAAATGTAATGTTTGCTGTTTCAGAAACTTTTCGTGCAAGGTAGTGGTGTGAGGAAGAAGAGAAAAAGTAGCAATCATAACAGTTAACAACCATTAGCAAAGTGGGCGCTATTACTACATCAAGTATGTCTCAGTAGTGATAATGGTTGTGTTAAATGTAGTGTTGCAAGTAACTGTTGTGATTGAAATAATTATTGATGCGTTGTAATAAATCAACCTTAGTGAATGGTCGAGGGGAGTTCCCCCCCCCCCCTATTCACGTGGTGTAGTTAATTGTAATCACATTAATTTGATCAGGAATTGGTCCGGCGTCCAGTTAAAAAAAACAGATGTCTGACAAAGCTGGCGGTTGAAAGACCGCGTCGTAAAATCGCGTTTCTGGAATTTGATTTGTATCAATTCTGAATAATAGGAGGTCAGTAATATTAAAAATCAATAGTTTGAATACTTAGCATCTTACATTGTTTACAGTTTGCAACACTGCATTGAAGAAAAACTTTACACCGTTTGCCACCGTCAATTCGATGACATTACGCTGTACATAATATATATCGTATTGTGATACATATCAATTTTCGGAACGATTTTTTTTTTATTTTTTTTTTAAGAAATATTGTTTATTTAACGTTGTAATATGTCTATTTTGGGTTCATAGTTTGATCACCTGAATCACGTGGGAAGTATGTGCACATTAGTGAGCACTCTGTGTATGCACATATAGGCGTCTAGTAGTACATCCCGAGAGAGATCATCCATTTTTAGGTCCTGAATGATAGTCTTTAATTTTTTATGTATAGTGAACCACGAGGTGTATTTATGATTGAAGTTACAGGTATGCCGGAGACGAAGTGATGTCCGAGCATAATGCACTACAATTTTGGTGAAATTTAATATGGGAGTTAATTATGATGGTGAATTCGTCCCAGTTCGGAATTGAAAATATTTGAGCTATTTTGAATTTCGGAACTTGCGACATAACGAAACAAAA
>JAGDQP010016746.1:0-39968 GCA_022664845.1 Lepisma saccharinum
ATACTCGTGATGATACACTGTCATACCAAATTTCATTTCTCTATCTCGAACGATGTGAAAAATGGTATTTCAGCTGCCATTTTGAATCAAAGATGGTGAATTTTTTAAAACGTTGTTATGTTTTCCTAAACTACTCTTGATAATACATCATTATGCCAAATTTCGTATCTCTGGCTCAAGCAGTTGGAAAATGGATTTATGACGCCCGCCATTTTGGATTCAAGATGGCGTCTTTAGAGATATTTTGTAATATTTTCATAATCTACAAATAATGTTGTACTGTCAAACTAAATTTCATTATTCTAGCGGCAGCCGTTTAGGCTGTGTATTCTTTAAAAGTTTAGGGTTGGCGGCCATTTTGAATTCAAGTTGGCGACTTTTTCAAATTTTTAAAAAGTTTTCTTAATTTGCTACCAATGATGTAGTTTCATACCAAATTTCACTGTTCTATCTTTAGCCGTTTAGGCTGTGTATTCTTTGAAATTTTAGGTTTGGCGGCCATTTTGAATCCAAGATGGCGACCTTTTCAAAATGTCGGAATTTTTCCTTTATCTACTTATCATCATCTACCTTCAAACCAAATTTCATGTTTCTAGCTTACTCCAAACACCCTAAACAATATGATGAGTGAGTGAGTCAGTCAGTGAGTGAGTGAGTGAGTGAGTGAGTGAGTGAGTCAGTTAGCCTAAAATGTGCAAATTCAGGGGTCCACAACTAGAACATAGTTTGAGATACGAATATGAAATTTTGTACATCTGGACATATTTACGATATCTCCTTAACGGCAAAAGCTCATATTCCTATCTTTAACATCTTTTTTCTTACGGGGCCCCCAAATCGTCGATTTTGCCATAAACTCTTGTTCCTGTATAACATGCTTCTGGCAGTGCTAACGTTTTCTGACGTGAAGAACTTAGCTCATGCACTGCCGTGCATGTTGATAGTAGTTCTTTCCTCCAGGAGAATTGTTTAACTGTACGCCTAATAGTTAGACAACCAACATGACATAATAGATATGCGCCAATACATGACATGCCAGGGTAATCCTGCATTTGGAGGAAGCAAGTTTGAGTCCTTCAGCATCATTTAGAGAACCACGAGATAGATAGGCAGAAATTACATACACATTGAGTTCTAAGAGATAAGAAAAAAATTCAAAATAAAGGAAAATAATAATATGGACATCATGCAGGAATCGTCATTTTGCATTTGAACAAAACTTGTCTTGTTCAAACACACAGAGACAGAGAGAGAGGGAGAGGGAGGGGGAGCGAGAGCGAGAGCGGGAAAGCATTTAAAAAGACGGGGAAGGAGCGAAAAGATAGGAGAAAGAAGAGAAAGAGAAAAAGAAAACTAGTGGAAAACACGGAAATAAATGAAATGTTAACGCTTCAGGATACACAGTCTGCGTCTTTTCTCCTGCCCCCTCTCTCTCTCTGTCTTCCATTTTTCTCCCTTTATGGGATACATCTTTTTCCGTTGAAATCGCGAACATAATTTACAGTGCTTAATTCCTTGAAGAATATAATTTGAAATCCATGCAGGGAATCGAACAAAGAACCTTGAGAATGAGAGTCTCACACGCTGACCAGTTAACTACACAGACCATAACAAATGTGTAGTTAAATCTGCCATTAAACTCGCTACTGTCAGCGAGCTACGCCGTATACCCTCTGATTAATCTTACCTTCTGCAAGGATGCGTATACCATTTACTTTCGTTTCGTTTATTTATTTAATTAATCTGCCTGTTCGGCTGAAAGTACTATGGTTAAATACTTTTGGGTCCACTCGATCAGGAAAAAATGTTGAGAAGAGGAATACAATAAATTTGAGCAGATATTTTATGTGCAGGTTTTGAGTTGTATGAGATTTTTCTTATGTTTTCAAAAGTAAGATAGAAGTTTGACTTTTCGATATATGGAGTAAGTCCAAGTATACTATACTAAATAGATTTATAAAGGGTGGAAAAAGTAAGACTTGTGTGTTGGCTCCAGAAGCCAAGGGAGATAAGTGAGAGATGACGAACAGAAAGAAGTAGGAGGTAATATTTTATATATAACCCGAAATATACAGGGGTTGGACAAAAAATCTAAAAACACGTCATACAGGACATGTAAGTGTGGCCCGCCACTGTACACCACGTGTTGCGGTTGCCGATCGTGTTTTGTTTTCAATGTGTCATGTGGACCTTCCTCTTCCGTCAGCAGTACCCAGTTCACCTGTGAGTGTCGTGGTGTGCAAGTGGTGAGGTAAAATGGGCGACCTGACAGACTTCCAAAGAGGCATGATCGTTGGTGCCCGTCTGGTTGGAGCTTCAGTGACAACAGTGGCGACCATTGTGGGGGTATCGACAGGCACTGTGTCCAATGTCACGAGGGCATACACAATGCATGGGCAAACAACGTCTGCAAAGCACAACAGTGGTCGAAAGACAATCCTGTCCGATAGGGACAGGAGGGCATTAAAACGGATTGTAGCAGCTAAAAAGCAGACCACTGCAATGAAAGTTACGTCTGAACTCAATTCCGGCCTGCAGAACCCGGTTTCATCAAAAACACTGCGACGGGAACTTCATAAAATGAAAATTCATGGCAGGGCCGCGATCGCCAAACCTCTGGTCACAGCAGTAAATGCGAAGCGGCGTATCCAGTGGTGCAAGGACCACAAGGAGTGGACGCTTGATCAGTGGAAACACGTAATGTATTCCGATGAATCGACCTACACCTTGTTTCCAACAACCGGTCGTGTTTACGTATGGAGAACACCGTCGCAGGCCTATGATCCAGACTGTCTGTGCCCAACTGTAAAGCATGGGGGTGGTTCTGTTACAGTATGGGCAGTGATATCGTGGTTTTCTGCAGGTCCCATCATAGCCCTGCACGGAATGATGAATGCTAAGGCGTATGAGGCCATTTTGGGGGACCAGGTTCTACTCATGGCCCACACATTGTTCCCGGATGGTGATGGCATCTACCAAGATGATTTGGCACCCTGTCACGCTGCAAAAACGGTGCAATCATGGTTTGAGGAGCATGACCAGGAGCTAACACACCTCCCCTGGGTCCCACAATCACCAGATCTGAACATCATTGAGCCATTGTGGTCTGTGTTAGAAAGGCGTGTTCGGTCTCATTACCCTCCACCATCATCCCTTAAGGAACTGGAGCATGTTTTGGAGGAAGAATGATACAACATTCCACACACCACGATTCAGGAGCTGTATATGTCCATTCCACGTCGGATCCAAGCTGTTTTAGATGCAAAAGGAGGCCCCACACCATACTAGGTATGATTTTCACGCTTTTTCAAATGTTTTAGAATTTTCTGTCCAACCCCTGTATGTGACACAAAACTGTCATATGTTATGCAAAGAAACATTGAACCTTAACATATATCGGGTTCTGTCATACAAAGATTGCCTTGCACGTTTTTATTCGTTAATGCCACTTGTATCCCTTGACTTCAGATCCGGCAATTCGGCATAAAGAATTGTAACTGATTTGAACTGTAGGATGCTTTGTAGTTGTGCGAAACTCGCAAGAATCTTGTTTTTCATTCCCTCAATGCAACAAATTATCCATATAATTTCGTTGGTATTGTCTCACTAGAATATAATTAAAGTATTTTGCGTTCTTTCCTGTTTATGTAGAAATTGACTTATTCCTTCCCTATATTTAATGGAAACATGATCTGTCTAAAGATTCATAAACTTAGCGTATATCCTTCGAAAATTCTGGGGCTACAGCACTGCACGCACAGTGTATCGTAGCATTTTTGCGTAACACATGCGTAGTGTAAATAAAAATTCGAAGCATCACCATTTGCAAGCTGCGACCGTGGGTAATTGATTAAGATGGCGGCTTGTTGGGTGAAAGGACACGGGTTCAAATCTTGGCGGTGGGGGTATATTTTTTCTTTCAAAATATATTTCTATTCCTTCATATTTATTATTAATAATTGCTTTCTTGCATTTTTCGTACATTATCCTTGATTAGTGACCATGGATTATTGTAGGTTAGGTAAGGTCAGGTTCGGTTATGTATCTTTACACTTTCTTTTATTTCTTTCAAAATACATTTCTTTCTGTTTGTGCGAACCTGCAACCTGAAAGTGTTTTTTCCGGTGCTGTCCTGAACAAACACCAGGACGATGCCATCAACTTAGGCCCTGGCCGCATTCATTCAGTAGTAAGCGTCCGTGGTTTAGTGGTACGCCTCCGTTATGAATGTTTGTGTGTGTGTGATTTTAACTTAATTCTAAGGATATCAGCTTATACAGGTTAAAAAGGCATATCAAATTGAACAAGTAAAACCCGCTTAGAGTGAACAAAAGTCAAAAAACGTTCGAGAGCGTTGGCTTAGCATTCGGAAAATCCTGGGATCGATTCCAGCTGCCGTCCATTCTAACTAAGGTTTTCCAAGATTTTTCCTTATCCATACCAGACAAACGCTGTGATGATGCCTATAAAATAGTCCCTGGCCGTCTATTTTCCAACACACTCTCCCAACCCTATCCCGGCTTAATCCTCAGATGCCTAAAGCCCTTATACTATGCATGTGAATATACGAACATAATTATTGAATGTCAGGAATAGTAAGGCAACTCCCGCTCATTCTTCATCGTCAATTCTCAGTGGTAGTGCATTGGCGTAGCATTCGGGAGATCTTGGGTTCGATACCAGCGACCGACCATCCTGACTGAGGTTTTCCCAGGGTGTTTCCTCAGCCACACCAGGCAAATATTGGGATTGCACCTTCAACATATGCCGTAACCGACACCTTCCCGGAACCTTTCCCCTTCCCTATCCCGGCCCGAGCCTTAGATGCCTAAAAGGCATAAATAAAATTTCATTCATTGTGAATTCAAAGTGCGTATTGTTAATTATAGGAAATATAGATTAGATAAAATTTTAATATATCGTGGTACAAGAAACTCACAGAAAGAAGTAGAAATGTTATTTTAAAAAAATGTATTTGAAAAATAATTCTAAATAAAATTTAAAAAATTGAAACTTGTGTTTACCAGGGTTTTAACTCATGAACTCAATTTTCTTTTCTTTTTTAAAAAAGTTGGATTCATCGGGGTTTGAACTCGTGAACCCAGACACGAGATACTAGTACGGTAACCACCAAAACCACGGAGACTTCTTTATTCCCATGATGAGTACACAGTTTTCATGGAAAACTATCGATGTTATCCGACTCTGATATTTTCCATGTCAAAGCTTTGCTCTTATATACTTCAGATAAAAAATAAAAGCTGAGCAAATCAATATGTTTTAATTAAAAAACTAAAAACGTCTAACAGTTTCATCAACTAACTAACTACTTGTCTTGATCATACACAAGGAACTACATGAACAAGACAGCTTCTACCGAGTCAACTATCTGGTTTCTGATTGGCTCCTTGCAGCCAATCCCATACCGTCTACACAAACTGAATTTTTAATTACCAACATTCACTGATTGTGGTTCAACAGACACAACGCGTCTTCCCTCCGTTCCTACTACATCTATGCATACCCGAACGTAGGTTGACGTCCAGTGTACAGTGAAACAATTCTGGTGGAAAGAACTATTATTTATTATAACTTCAACCTCCATTTACTTTTGTAAGTGTCTGTACAAACAAACACATTAAAATCCCTTTAAAATTATCACTTACAATTGTTTCACATTATGGACGCCTGTCTAATTCTTATACAACTGTAAAGAACAGCGAGTTACACGGCCAACGGATCGGCGCAAAACCACGGGAGTTACATAAGCATGATCTGCAGGAATGGTTTTGAACCTTTTCATACTCACAAACGGACAATCTGTATAGTGGGCCCGATTAGTGCCAACATTTCAAAGAATTGCGCATTTTTTCATAAAAGCATGACATTTGGCATAATGAATGGGCATACCTAAAAGGTTATTTTAAGATATTGAGGCACTGATATTAATGTAGGAGTCCCAGACATCCAAAATGAAGTCCAAGAATTAAGAAATAGTTATTGATCATAGTATTTGAGTGATTTTAAGATTATGGTATTGAACGGAAATTAAGATCCTTCTATCGTTAACCACTTTTAACAAACGGTAAAGCGTTAACGGTCAAGCTACTTCAGAGGGCCTTTTAAATCCAACATGGCGGCCATTTATTCGAATATCGTTATTACCAGGCTTGATTAACTTTCCTATTCACATACTTTCAGGCTGAAATTTTCTGAATCTCAATTTCAGATCAAGGATATCTACCAATTCTAATTTAACTCAAGGATTCTTCAAATCCAAGATGGCGTCCATTAAATAAAATATTTTTATTTATGGTTAGATTTAGCTGTCTTCAGATGCTGACCACCTCAACATGAATTTCAGATCATTGAAATATATTCATCAGATTTAATTTACCCAAACATCCTTGAAATCCAAGATCGCTGCCATTAATTAAAGTGACTTCATTAATGACTACAGTTGATTGAACTGTAATGGTTTAATGAAACTAAAATAAATTTGGATATTGGAGTCTGATATTCGTACCATTTACCCCATGCGTTAACCTTTCAGCAGAAGCAGCAGTGAGTTGACATCTGCAGTTCCCTGCTTACGCGTCACAGATGTAAGCCATTTATGGACACAATGGTGACAGGATGAAAAGTGAATGTTCTACCATAACATTACACGCAAACGGCAGTGGATACCTAAAGGGGCCGCAGGAACTGTGCAAAACAGGAACTCCACCCCTACAAGGTGATGTTGAGTGTTTGGTGAGATATTCGTTGAATAATCCATTTTGAGCTCTTGCAACTTAACCAGACAATCAATGTAGATGTCTACTGTCAGTATCTTGAACGCCTTCGGACCCTTCGGACTGCATTGTTGGAGAAACGACCTGCTTTGGTTATTTGCAAGCATGTGTTCATACACGGTGATAGCTCGCGCTCACACACGGCAAGGAGGACATATGCTAAGATCGAGGAACGAGACTGCTAGAAACTCCCTCACCCGGCGTTTTTACTAGATCTTGCACCAACAGACTACCGTCTTTCTCACAGCCTGCAAAGCACTGGAAAATGAGAATTACGTGAGACGAAATCTTCTTTGCCTCCAAAACCGTCGGCGTATTCAACAACTAGTTGGCAGGTGGCAAAGTGTTGTGGAGTCCGATGGAGACTACTGTCCTAACTAATGGTAGTGTTCTAAGTAAGTTATCGTTTATTTCCTCACGGTGCAAAGGTACGACATTACTTATGGGATAAGCTGATAAAATGCTAGCACAGGGAAGGAAAATGATGATGGAAACAACTGATCCAGAGCAGTGCTCAGAACAGGAAAGTGCTCGAAAGCGTATGAAAACATCGACCACAAAGATAGTGCTACCACGGTGTATTATGCAATCTTGGAAGCTATTTGGGATTCTCAGGACTCCTACATCAATTTCAAAGTGCTTCAATATCTTTACAGGTATGTCTAGTTATCATGCCAAATTTCATGCTTTTATGAAAAAGTGCACAATTTCACTTGCAGGAAATCTGTTTCACGAACCCTGAAGATGCCACCAAATTAGAGCTTTATTTGACGTTCAAAAGATGCCAGCACGTTTTCAGATTCTAGTTTTGGATTAGCGATGTAAACTTTAATCTCAATTTTTGACTGTCAAAATGCACAACATGATTGTTAAATAATTTAATATTAATTGGCCGAGGACAGGTACAACAGGAACACCCCTCCAATGCTGCCATCTGCGATTCAAGAGTAATACAAGTATTCTAGTTGTAATATACACAAATGCAGGATAAAATATTAGTAGTTTTTGGTAGTGATATTAGAAGCTATAGTTTTTCGTAATTAGATGCGAGAGAGAAATATTGAAATTTTCTGGAGTGAATCTAATAATTTGAACACATCTGTAAGTAGTTCACTGATAATGTGAAGTAATCATAAGTTCTAAGAAAATAAGTTATAAATACAGTAGTGCTAGTAATATACGAAGCGGTAGCAACATTTTGTCTTTGTATAAAGTTTTTTTATATATATATTTGTGCTCAGATTCGTCCTTCTTACTATTTGACAAATATGGAAAGACTAACATGTCTTCTTTAATATTTTTGTTACAGGTGAGGTTTCACATGAATATCTTAGGAAGTATAAAAATATCTAAACTGCAAATCCACGAATAATTTTGTACCTAAATGCTCTGTAAGGAGGAAAATGAAAAGATGTTCGAAATAACTCAACTTTACCTTATCAACAATAGCCGTACCGTGCTGACGGATTACAGTGAGTCTTTCATGATAATTGAAATCGGTGAGTGGAAGAACAAAGGTAGTCCAAAATCGCCATTTTGAAAATAAGTAGGAAAAATGTATTTATTTTTCATGTATCATTGTGTCTTACAGTGAACTAAATTTTAGGAAACTAGACATTATACACAACAAAACATAGTAAAATAGAATTTACATGGACGGGCATCTACTTATTAAGCCCTTTATAACTTCGAGGAGTACAGCGACCACTTTTAAGAACAAAGGGACGGGGAAGGCCTTATTCGAGGTGCTGTCCCAGCGTGTCTGGTGGAACTGAGAAACTCGAAGTAATTCATAATACGCTACTTGCCATTTTGAATTATAATGATTCATACCAAAACAATAGAATAGCATTGTGGAATAGAGATGGCGTAGTTTAAAAGCTACTTTCCTATTATCAATATTCTGCTACAAATGTATTGTGTAAATTATTGCTGTAAGTGTTGGAGGACTTTTGAAAAACCTACATGTCACACCTTCACGAAATTGCAAAACTGAAAATAAGATCAGAGCGCCAACGTCGTCAATCCTACAGCTTCCACATCTACTCACTGTAATACTAGTTTCGAGAGGGTTATCACGTAGTGAGGAAGAATCAGTGTTGTCAGTCTGTTTTCGTAAAACTCCCGGTATTTCATATTAAGTTCCTATTTCATATTTGGAGACTTGTCCTTATATAAGAGGGAATTGCGGGTATTGTGGAATAGTCGGGTAATATGAAACACTCGTTTCTCTTGTTTGTTATGTACTTTTACCTACTAGAAAGCACCAGAACTACCTGTTCACACTCCCATACTTACTCGTATTCAGTTGGAGTTCGATAACGCTACACGCAAGAATCGTAATTTGCAGTCACCAGATATTTTGCAGGTACGTTTTATTATGCCCATATGTTTTTAGAAAAACATTATATTATTGTGGAATTATAAGTATAAATGCTATTACTCGATTTGTCAAAGCCTCTTTGATTCCATTTACCGTAAAATACGGTTAGCAGCGACTTCACTTTCAAGATGACGAGGCGGGTAATATGAAATAGTTACAAATGAATTCAGCAATAAAGATGGGTCGTTTCATTCAGACACTTCCACATCATTAGAATTTCCTATCCTACCTGTGACGATTATAAATGATAATTATGCTGCATGTTTGTCTTGTCAAGGTAAAGTTTCTGACGATTCTAGAGAAGAGCTGTGGAAACGGTGCTTATCTTGTTTATTGAGGGTGCACAACGATCGTGTAGGTGCAGAAACAATAGAGAATGTTTGTTGCAAATAATGTGTTTTGACAGTTCTGCAATGACAACAACTTTTTTCCTTATGCACAAAATGTCAGGCAATCCATGCATTATTTCTTTTCTATTGTGTTGCAGGTGACTGGTGGTGATAGTTGAGGCAGGAAGCAGTGTAGTGGTCCATAGCAGGATGGTGTGCTCACTTGAGGAACGGAGCTTCATTTTGGAACAGTACATACGGAGTTTGGGTTATGGAACCACCGCGGCATGCTTTGCAGAGAGGTATCCTGAGAAGACACCTCCGAGTAAACCAACAATTAAGCTGTTAGATAAGTTCAAGAGAACAGGGAGTGTGGTTGATGCACCCGAAGTTGTAGACCGAAAGTTCTCACAGAAGACAAAGTAACGGATATCAGTGCAGCAATGGCCATAAGTCCGCAAAAGTCCCTGCGCAATTTATCTGGCCAGAGTGGTGTGTCTTGTGGTACAGCTAATATCGCTGTACTAAAAACATTGAAAATGTTCCCGTACAAAATAAGAGTTGTGCAGGAGTTAATGGATGGTGATTTAGTGAAGCGTGTAACGTGCTGTCGTTTGTTTATGGAGCACGTGACGCCTGATGGGGAGGCGTTGGATGACTGGTATTGGTCTGACAAGACATGGTTTTACCTCCACGAGTACGTGAATTCACAAAAATCCCGTTATTGGTCGACTGACAATCCTCATGTACTGCACGAGTCTCCCCTTCACACCCAAAAGCTCGGCGTGTGGTGTGCCATGTCTCGAAAGAGAATTTTTAATTTGTATTCTCTTTTTCGAAACAACAATAAACATTGAACATTATTTTTTCGGCTGGTCACGCAATTCTTTGTCTCTGACTGACGAGGAAAAGGAAAGAATATGGTTTCAGCAGGACAGCGCAAAGCCCCAGTAAGTAGTCTGCGGCCTACGTAACGCATTCACACACCTTGGGTGAACTGAAAACGAATATTCAACTTACTGTGGACAACATTTCATGTGATACACTCCAGAGGGTCTTCAGAAACATGATCAAAAGGGTGCACATGTATGAGGAAGTAAATGGTGACTATTTCCAGCATCTTTTCTAGTACCTCCATGGGTTGCGTGACTTTTTGATCACTCTGTATTTTTATGCCATTAAATTTCTAATTTGTCTCACAAAAGTTAAGTATATCATAATACCAGACCATTCTATATTAGCCTTCAAGTTTACATTTTTACAAATCATATAATAATTTATATAACTGTAATTGTGTATCAATTATCATTAGCACACAATCGTAAGGTATGCATGCGTTAGCCATCTGGTGTTTTCTTTATCGAAACGTAATACGCCAATAATGACGTAATGAAAAATGCTATTCCGTAATGCCCGAAGTTAATTTAATCAATCAGACAGGGACTGTAATTTATAAGATCTAAAAGTTTTATATAAAGGATATTTTGGCCTTTAAATTTAAAGAATGACGGTCGTAGGTTGGGTACAACGTTGACAACAAAACTTCAAAGCTGAGTGTGCTTTTGTGTCAAAGTTATATCTACTTCTGAAAGGTGCTCATTTCTCGAGCTGCAGAATGAATCTAATCAGCGAATTTGACACTTGACTGTCAGAAATGTCTGTATTCCAGACTGAAAGGATAATTTAATTAAAATTGAAGATGAGATAAAATATTCTCTCAATGGGAATAAAACTAAAACCTGAATTTTAACTTCTACAATTAGAATATTCACTTTGTATATTTGCATGTATTAAACGCATGAGAGGACGCAAATTTGATTTTCATCTCTTGCAACTGACATTGTACCATCACCTTAGTTACCGACTACAGTGGCGTAGGAACTGATTTATTCGCACTGTGTAATAACCGCGTCAATCTCATTGTTAAAAGAAACTTTTTAAATACATACTTTTCTTAAACATTTGTATTAAAAAGTAAGAAAATAATTTGGTTTATGCAACATTAAAAAGAAAGGTATGGGGCGCGCGCTCTTATATGTAGTCACTTTACAAGTTCTTCAATTGGAGCACCTCATGCTTTTGTTTTTCGTCATGCATAAACAACATTATTTTTTTACTGTTTAGTACAAATTGTTTAAGAAAAGTATGACTTTAAAGAATATTTCGAGTTATTTGGATACCTTTTCTCAAGCTGATGTTTTGTGACCAAAATCCTAAAGTGTTCTGCAACCAGTCAAACGTAAAATCGTTGCAGACTAGTATTTATTTTAGGATAAAGAAGTCCATATTTAACAATATTAAAACATAAATAGATAGAAATATATTGAAGTAACAATGGAATATTTTATTGTTACCCGACTTACATTGCTGTGCAAAATTTTATCTTTGTATAACGTCGAGAAATGGGTTAAATTTACGTTGGAAAATTTGAAGACACCACGAACTACTGTGAACTAACGAAAAGTCTGTAAAAAAAGTGCTTTGTTTTGACGAAATTTATTACTTTCGTCTTAAATTTCATTTTGATTATCTTCATTAATATTTTTAGTTTATTTTCTACAATTGCAAAGTAATAAAAACTGTCTTTTTATTTTAGCTCTGTACGATTTTTATTAACACTTATTTTTTCACGTCACATGTACTATGAATATTTTCGGCTATTAAAACTAGTTGCGGCTTACGGAGGGAATATACTTTAGTGTCAGCTGATCATACAGAATCTCTGAAAGCTGTTGGTACTTCTATACTTAGACTTGTCTCCAGAAACAGTAGGCACAGTTCCCATATGAAGTATGTGAGATCTCAACCCGTTTTACTAAACAATGTAAATAGATTTTATTGCACGGTGCCTCAATCTCTCTCTCTATATAAAATTGAAAGTGAGTATGTTTGCGTGAACATTACGCGAAAAATGCTTGACCAATTGGAATGATTTTTCGCACATGATCAGACACTGGACAGAACTAGGAGGTTATCATATCACTTTGATTATAAAATTATCTTCAGAGATAATCGACCATCTAATATTCCAATGGTAATGATAAAAATAATGGAAAATTTTAAAGCAAGGCAAGCGGCAACCCACACTACAATATTGTTTGACGGGTTGACTACCTCCAAGTGGTCAAATTTGGCATGACTATCAATTCATTAACAACAACTATCTTAGGTAACACACCCCTAGCGCGGAGGGTGGGTGAGGAGGAGAGACATGTAAAAAAATACTAGAAAATGACAGATATTAGTATCGAATCCATAGTTTTCGGGGTCGCTGAGATGAATGGTAACACTTCTGATGCCGTTTAAGTCCAAGTTCAGCCTCCATCGTCCTGAGGAGTAACAAAATATTTTAATCACACCGCACTAACGGGCAAATCAGCTGGTTTTATTGTCTATTTTAACATACATTTCTAATAGACGTATACACTTACGTTAAAATTGGCATAGCATCAAATGCAACTTTGTATCAACTGAAATATACAATATATAAATACAAATGTCTAAAGTGGAACTCAATAGTAAGAACTATTTCGCTGGACTGATGAACGCAAAATTGAGATAAATATTGGGTAAATGTTTTATATGCAGTACTTTGTTATACAGAGTTAAAACGTAGACTCTACACCCCAAATACAGTACCCACTACTTAAAAGGTACAAAATGGGCGTTTTTTACCCATTATTTTAACAGGTACCTGGTACCTAAGAGCTACTAAAATAGTGCAAATTTATTTCATATGTACAAAACCTCCCAAATTAACGTCCCGGCCGCGTCAGAAATCCACACTGTGGAAAGAAAGAAACGAAAATGTAAAGACACATGACCGCACTTAACCCTACCTAAACTCCACTAACCCATGTCCACTAATTTAAGATAATCTACGAGAAATGAAAGAAAGCTATTATTAATTACAAATATAAGCAATGGGAAATGTATTTTGAAACAAAACAAAACAAAAGAAAAATCGCTTACCACCACCAGGATTCGTACCCGGGTTCTTTCACTCAACAAGCCGATATCTTAACTACTTATCCACGGTCGGAGCTTGCAAATACTGATTTCGAAGTTATAATTATACTGCACGTGTGTTACGTAACAACATTATCAGATGTCCGGATGTCCGTATTATTCTTTGGTGACTGTATTGTGTCAGCAGCTATAATTATCTTCTTCCAATATCTGCACCATTCTACTAGTATCAGAGACCCTTATTTGAAGTAATTGTTAATAACTACGAGATGTCATTCGCGCATGGATTACTGGTGCGACCGGCAACTGTGCAACGTCATGTTCAGAAAATTGATGTCCGATTTTCTCATGGGTACCACTTACTTACAGTAATATCATGGGTACCTTCTATTAATATAATTAGTACCCCCTTGGGTACGAATTGGCTGTACCCATAAAACTTTTATTTGAAGTCATAACTTTTGCTGCACGTTGTGTACCTATAATTATTGTCGGTACATTAAATTATCATAGGTACATTAACAAATTACCTTCTATATCTTGGGTACCAGATGCAGAATCGCGGGTACTATTTTTACAGTGTATGAAGGAGTGAAGAATGAAAATTAGAAGCCTTTGACATCTTAACATGAGGACAAACGAAAAAATCAACCGAATTGATTTGTTTCTATTTACGACCTTCGGTATCTCAGGCTCAGGACAAAACAGAAATTCAGCTGGATAATAAAGATTCGTAAGGAGGTAATACCGAATAAAATAGAAGAAATGCGAACAATATTGGATACATAAAGGAGGAGGAAAGAAACTGATTAATACATCGTCTGCGGAGAGATTATATTCTGAGGGATATACATGATTGGAGCTATAGTTCGGGGAAAAAGACGAAGACAAACAAGACATATGCAACTCCTTGACACCATTGAAGAAAATGCCGAGACAACAAGTAAAGCGCAAATACGGGGTGAATGGAGAGGCTTAACTTGGATTGAAAGACCTGCCGGGCTTTCAGCAGAAGATTAATAATTATATCTACACCGTATTTTCCTTTGAATTGAATTTATTTAAGTCTTTAGGGATTCTAAGATTCAGGGTGGGGAAGAAGATGTTGAATATAGTGTCCAAAGCCCAGTTTTGTGGGTATCAACTGATGTGACTGAGGAGAAACCTCAGTCAGGATGGCCGGCCACTGGGATCGTTCCTAGCAGCTTCCGATTACTAACCCAATGATCTATCAACTGAGCTACGACCACTCGGTATTTCTGGCTGACATTGTGTTCACAATTTGTTCGGAACTACTCTGGCTCACTCATTTTTGCATAGTATTTATTCAGTATATAGCGAGGAAAGTGATTTGCATAGGCTACAGCGAGACAATCCGAGTTCTACTCCGCTCTCACTTTACTTTCTATTTCTCTTCCAGAGTTTGAAAACGGCTTAATTAATAAACTCTAATGGAAAAGTCTACGAAATATGTACAAAAAGAGTTCAAATAGTGATTCAAAAGTAAGTAAGTATTTAAAAATTGTCCAAAAATGGATTCATTCAAAATGCTGAGTACATTTTCTTTCAGTGCTATTAGAAAATACGTATTCGAAAATTTAACAAAAGCTAATTCATTTGAAATGCTAACTAAGTACACTTTTTTGTTACGAAACTAATAGAAAACAATTTTTCAAATATTCAACGAAAGTTGATGCATTCGAAATGTTGAGTATAAATTTTCCGTAATTGCTAAACAAATCAAGTAATCTTACCGGGAGTTGAATTCCTGAAACTGACACATTAACATTATTAACTGTCTAATGAGGCACAAGTATCATGCTTAATATCTTAATTATCTAGCCTATTATTATTATTATTATTATTATTACCAAACTATTGGGTGATAATTATGAAATCCACAGACTCAAATCTCAGGGCCAATTACCTCATATACATTTTAATCTCATTCTCCACCATTATTAAAGTGTTCACAACAGATCCATACTCTCGACTTTGAAAAATGATCATTGACATTTCACATTTCTCATTTTTACAGCTATCATCTTACACTTACTTAAGTCGAAGTACAGGAAATGGGGAAGTTATAGGCCAAATTCTCTATTGAAGGTATTTTCCGGCACTTGCTTAAAATGGGATAGAGGAAAACCTCAGTCAAGATGACTGATATAAACAAGATTTAAACAAATACTTTCTCCTAGTAATTATTCGAAGACAGAGACCCTAACCGTTGGACAACGAAGACTGGGTGTAACAGTACGAACGATACTACAGCTTCGCTAGTCTAAGAGACTTTATCGTTAAAAAATTAATAACGATATAATTAAAAGTTCGCTATGCTACTGCAGTACTAAGAAAATTTGTTTAACTGGCTGCTGTTTAACTGTTTTTATATCCTACAGAAAACGACGAGTGTCTTTAATATATATTAGAAAGGGTTAACTGTTTAAAAAGATTTCGAATGTTCTCTTCAATCAATTTATCTTTAAAGAGCAAGCTTCCTCAGTAACTACCTCTGGACAGTCCATTAACTTGATTACTGAAAGCTGCGGAAAACGATTCGCATCTGTTATTGACTCATTCGTATTAACATTTACATTGTAAAACAAACAAACAGTTTTGCGTTTATAATGGATCCAGATGTACTTTTTGTGTTGTTTATGCTGAAGTCAAAAATCTATCATTAGCATATTCTTTTAAGTTCTACAATTGAGTTATATAAAACATATTTAAGATAAATACTTTTATTTTTTTTTAAAAGTATTTTGTTTATCATAATCAGAATTGAATTAAACTTAATTTTTAAGGTTTTTAGGTAACTTTGGCTCAGGTCGGATATATGATTATGGTAATTTGCTGGAATGCTGAAAGTGGCAAAATCCCCGAGAAAACCCAAGCACACGGTGTTTTTCCACCACAAAGCCCACATGACATAAGCTGTAATCATAACCAGAGTTTCTCTCCCTATTCTTAAAATCAGAGACAAGAGCTTTACAAGCACCTTACAGTATCATAATGACAAACATTGTACAAAGTAACCTATTACAAATGTCGCGAAAATCACAAAACTAACACATGCAGTATCCCATCTAACAAACAAAAATCTGCGGAATACGCAAAAAAAAAAAAAAAACAGAGACACAGGATGGCCGCATCCAACTACCCTCTGCACCTAATGACAGGACAACTGATATCACCTGAGAAAATATACAGATCAGTGACAAATCATATATGCAAAGATAATTGCTCAGAATCACTTACAATGAACCCGAAATTGACCAACGTGGACCAAATGGACAGCCCATTGAGAAGTATATACACTAATGTTGACATAGAGGAGCGCACAAACAATTTACTGACGCGAGATGAGCCTCTACAGTGCTAACTTTGGTGATATCTAGGGACACGTAATCTTTCACAAAATTAAACGCTGACATTAATTTAGCAGCAGAAGAGATTTTCCAATGTCGACTTGACTTACTACAATCTATAGATCCTATTGATGGCCACGTATATGTCGGAAAAGAACACTTTACGAAAAAACAAAAGCACAATAAAACAATATACCTCAAAACAAGGAAGTAACTATCGATTAACTCAAAAAAGGCTCCTTAAGAAAGAATTAAAATTATAAATCAGAACAGATAAAGCCCAATAATCCTTAAGCAAACTCAAACATCACCTAAACCCAAGAATTCTACTAATGATCGAACATATCCTACAACCTTGTTCTTCACATAAAAGACTTTCGACTGCTTCCAGTCTAATCAATTTTTAGGAGAATTTAGGAATTGCACTCTCTTCTGACTTCTGGGTGTCTGCTTTGTGCGTGCCGGATGGCCGTGGTACAGTATCCGCTTCAAAATATCTTAATATTACTTTCAGATTCCCTAATAAACTATTTTCATAGAACCCGAAGGACAAAAGTAGCCTCAATTGGCTAGAAGCCCATTTTAAGTGGCCCTGCGGGCCTTAGGAATGTGCTATTTCAGGTTTACAACAACTTTAGCTCACCTCACGTTAATCACGATTTCGTCGCATTTTTGTACTTTACATGTGGACAAGTATTAGCATGAAGTGTGCTGATTATGCTAAATTAAATTAAAATTAAAACTTAACTAAATTAAAACTTAATTTTAATTTGGCTACAGTAAAATTAAAACTTAACAGCATTTAATCACACCATGAGAGGGTTTTAACATTTTTCTTTTTTTACATTTCATTAACATAAAATTCTAAAGTTCTTTAAAAAAATGACGTAGTTGCCACTATCATCTTTAAGCAGTTTCAGCCAACCATGTTAGATTTTTCCAGTGAGAGGTTTTGTTTGTTTAAATATAATGTATGAAAAGTAGGCGAAAGAGGAACTAGCACCCACGTCCTCCTGGTGATATCCTAGAACCCTGCATTTAACGCTCTTAAAATTAAACATTTTGTTCTTCCATTTCAAAATTTCGCGTTTTGGCATTTACATATTAAGAAAACAGTAAACACCAAGTCGTGCAGACAACTGGAAGTACAAAGCGGAATGCAAACAGGAAAACGCAGTGATTCCGCCAGACCCTCCCCCGTGTGGGTATAACCCCCCAAATCTCCAGAACACCCTCCCCACAACTTTAAGAGTTTTACGTTCAAAAATCGATATAAATCGTGCAAACCTCCAGTTACACCCTCCGAATTTTGACTTTACACCCCCCCCCCCCACACACACACACACACACAAACTGAAAATATTGTCGAAATCCGTGGTAAAACATAAAACAGCAAAATGAAAAACAAAAATAATACATAAAAGTCCTTTTAGTTTTTCAAAAATACGTTTCTTATGTTACTAAGACATACTATGTATTTAGAATAAATAAAAGAGAAAAGAACTTTATTTTGTATCACGCAAACTCCGCTATATTAAATATAATTATTTTGCGATTTATAATACGATCTTCATCTGTGTTTTGTTTTTCATAATTCAGGTTCGACATAAGTTCATAAAATTAAGATAATAACTATATTTATTGACCATTGTACTGCATTAGAGAATTTCAATTATAAAAGTAACATTTAGGCAATCAAAAAAACTTATTTAAGGGACAGGCCAAACAACTAATTTATTTCAATTAACTTCAAAGCGGTATTAACGCTGTTAGTTGTAAATCTTAATTTGTATCGGCGTCCTAAGCGAGCTTGTGGGCTTCCCTGAACTCTGGACCAATGCTTTCAATGTGACCTTTACTAGGATTGAACCTGAGAACATGTAATAACTATTTTTCTTCTTTTCAGTGAAGTTTACCGAGATTTAACGAAACCACTACACAGTAAAAAACAAAAAGGTGTTAATTCAACACAATGCGGTGTCCCACCGTGACTACCACTTTTGTGTGTTAAATCAACACAACACGCGGTGTTGATTTCGGTACTGGGAGAAAAAAAGTTACAGTTGCAGCGAGATTTGAATATGGGTTGCTCAGTTAGAAGTCGAGCGTCTTACCGACCTGGCTAAATTGTCAGACAGAAAAAGCACTAAATGCAAACGATATTTACTGAACAAAATTTGAATTAAGCGAATACACTATAGCTTTAAACAATGTATAGGATCAAATATATGTTGCTGGCCCCCAAAACAAACTAAGTTACATTCGGGACTTATCCCATGGTTTAATCACTTCCTATTTGTCAATTGGGAACCAGAATTCTCAATTATTGAGAATATTCTGTTTCTATAAAAGCAAGCAAATAGAAAAACTTGATGTTGTATGGGTCATTTTAGTAAGAATAGACTTCGGCTTGTCTCGATAATATGAGTGCTATGTGCTAAAATCCACAAACATCCATACCTCACGCAGGATTTGAAACTGGAACTTCGTGAACGGAGGACCAGTGTCCTACTCCACTTAAATACTGAGATCAGGCACAGTTTTTGCTTAAAGTGGACTCTTAACCACTATGCTTAATGGACTGCAGCGGGACTCGAACCCATGACCATTCTGTAAGCTCGAACGCGGTAACCTCTTGGCCAACGCGGGGGCCCAAATCCGCTAATAGTAGCGAACCCTGTAGTACAATACACAATAAATAGAATATAAACGGTATTTTTCCTGAACATACATACCAATGGTAAAATACAACTGGTGGGGTGCACGAACAGGCAAATATTTTCGTCACTAAGTAATAACAAATTACATTGTTGTTGTACACTCAAATTCAGTGAAAATGACCAAGTACACGTTCTAGGTCTTGCGAGTTGCACATTATTGCAACGCTGTAAATGTTAAGCTTGCCACTTGTATTAACTCGGCGTTGCTATATTATAGGAGATACTGACTTCGAAATAAATTCCATTGCCATTTCCTATGAATCTGGCTGTACATAATTCTTGAACAATTTCCCTCATCTTTAAATGAACAACATTCTGTCGTTTTAGCTTACTTAACCTTCTCCCGAGACGATGGAACAATGCAAAATATCGTCCATAGGCTAATGTTCTATTTTTTACATTAATACGTAATACTTTCGCATAGAATTATTTTTAAAACCTCTTTCTCTACAGTGGGTGTTCGCCGGTTTGTCAATTCTTCATCACTGTTCGATGATATGACGTTAGGGTGGCATTTTTCAGCGATGAAGAAGTGAAACGAGAAGATGATATTAGGTTATCGATCAGGGAAAATGCATACCCAGCGGGCATTTTCTGTGAATCTGAGTAATCATATGGTGACACGAAGAAGGGTATATTTAACACATGTGATCCAGTCACGGATTTCGGATTAACTTGAAGGCTTGCGTATTTGAGTCTCTATTGCCGGTCATCCACGCTAAGATTTTCCAGGGAATCCCTCAGTTTCAAGAGTCTAATGTTAGTACCTGAACTAAAACTCTGGCCGTTATGTTCTCCACTCCTACCTCGACGAGAGACGTCATCCTTCAGAAATAACAGATTCGGACCAAAAAGTGCTAAGTCAGCTCATGGAAAGAAAATTTATGAAAAATGGAAAGGCATTTAGTACATTTTTTTCCGCTGGACGCATGGAAATATTTCCTATAGGTTCCAGATTAGCAATCAACAATATACATCCAACGTAATCTATACAAAAGAACGAGAAACCTTGCTGGTAATTAAGAATAATGTCTCTAAATTTCTTACGGCCTGAGCCAAAGTTCCCTAAGGGACTTGAAATGAAATTCAAATTCAAATTCTAAATTTCTTAAAAAGAAGGAAGAAGCAAGATAACTCTCACAAATTATATAAGTCTTGAGATTTAAAATTTAATTTTTCAGTATAGTTGTTTTTAAGAAAGTTTAAGACATTTTATTATAATTATTTATAAAAAGAGAATAAAGCATTAAGGTACTATTAACAAAGAGGCATCGGTAAACTTGTAACTTTCTATTTTTCACTATATTTTTATTTTAAATTTAGCCGTTTTGCCATGCTGTTAACAAAAAATACATTCTTATGTTTATTATACTGGAATAAATCCACGGTTGAAATAATAAACTATGCATTATTAAACTTGATAATAAATTATGTGCTGCAAGTTGCATAAATGTTTCATAATCACAATATTAACGAAAAAGCAATATACGATTCTTTTTCTTCTAACAAGAACATATTTTACACTAATATATTGAATATTAGATGAAAAAGGGAGCATTTTTGTAATTTAGAATAAATAATTAATTTACCAGATTCTAGTACTAGTAAAAACTTTGGTAAACATTATTTTTATATGGGCCAGTCTAGTAACTTTGGACATCGGCCCCTCACGATTCGCCCTTTAGCCATTAAAATCCACACCCATGCCCCTGCCGGGACTTGAACCCGGGACCTTTGAGTCGTTGGCCTAGCGCCATAGACCGCACGGCGACCGCCGGCACTAAAAGTTGGTATTTTGTATGTTTTGTCTCAGCCGATGGATACGCTACTACTAAAATATGTGGATTTCGAACAGCATCGTTCTATTTGCCTTTTCTGTATTTCTACTTGCTTTTCTTATATGTAACTATCCTAATAGCAACCAACAGCTCTCGCGTAGCCCGTACTAGCGTGGTCACTTTTATTGCAAATGGACCAATGCCCGGTGACAGTTGTAAATTTTGATGTTGACCTAGCATCGTGAAACCATCATAAACTACTTAAGAGAAAGAAGTAGTAGCCCGCAATGTTGAAAGTTAGAAGAGAAGACGTTGTCCTAACTCCGGAATTATCTACTACAAGCAGCCTGGCAGGTTAGAGATCCGTCGACCTTATTGATTCAATTGCTATTTACGTCTTCAAAGAGCTGATGAGCTACTAAAGTCAAAATTTACAGTTTTGTTGGTAAAATGGCTCCGAACTACTCCCTTCAACAGACCCTCACAAAACTAGAACCCGGAACCACGCACAAGAAAGCGAGCGTGCTAAATCGCTCTCTCTAGAGCTCCTTTGGACTGTTACACTTCGGAGAGCTATACGTCGATACAAAATCTCAAAAAATCATAAAAGCTTTACTTGACCGAACCGCCGTAGCTCAGTGGCGGAGCGTTGGTGTAGCATTCGGGAGGTCGTGGGTTCGCTTGCAGCGGCCGACTATCCTGACTGAGGTTTCACCAAGGTTTTTTCTCAGTCACACCAAGCAAATGCCGGGATGGCACCTTCAACATAGGCCCTGGGCGACACTTTCCCGAATCCGTTCCCCTTCTATCCCGGCCTGAGCCTTAGATGCCTAAAGGCTATACATAAAAGTCAATTAAAATTCAATAAAGGCTTTACATGGGCACAAATTATGACCAGTACTTGTACGTGTATGAAAACATACCCCATCCCTCGTTGTCCAATCCCACGGACTGAGGTTTACCAGAGCTTTCTCAGTTTCACCAGGCGAATGTCGGAATAGTACCCTAAGATAGTCCCTGGACGATACCTTCCGAACCGTCAGCCTAATCTATCCCGGCCTGAGCCAGATATGTCAAAAGGTCATAAATTCGAATTCAAATTGTATGTGAACTGAATGAAATGGTGTTTGAAAAAAAATATACCACATATTGAAAATTAACACAGAAAAATTGACAGTCGCCGTAACTGGGACTCAAATCCAGACCTCTTAGTTGCCAGATATACTCAGAGAATTGGTCATGCTTTTGTGGTGTAATGGTTAGGATACCTAGCCTGCAACTGGGAGATCCAGCTTCAAGTCCCGGTCACGGCGACTTTCAACGTTTCTGTGTTAAGTTTCATTGTTTACCAAATACATCTATACCAAATATTGTCTGAATTTTGAAAGATTTCTTCCTTAAGTAAAGAATTCGCAGAATCTGTATACGTGTCCGACTCCTGGTGCTTGCTTAACTTATGTTTGTTCGAAAAAATATTTCGTTTCTTACCTTTACAGCACATCACCAAAACGTACAAAAACGCCGAAATATAAACGGAGCAGTCATGTAGTAATATAATCTGTATCTTCACAATATCTACAAATATGCGTCTTTCAGACACGCAGCCAGGCTTTTGTCAAAGATCCAAAATACATTTAGGTATGAAATACACATAAAATATGCCTAATTACTCCTAAAATTATACAAATTTTAGTCATAAATCGGAATTTCGCAGAGGTAGATATCTCTAAATATGTCCCTGACAAGTTATATTATAACAAATTTGTGTGAAACTTTATCCAGCAGAAATTCAAACCACGCATAACATATGCTTCATTTCGGCTAATGCACATGTGTTTATTTTCTTAAGGCATTTCTAAAGTTCAAAAAAACAAAAACTCTTTCAATTCATAAAATGTATATTTGCGCCGTTGAAATACATGAATTAATGTTCTTATTAACTGTTCCAATAAGAATTAAATACGTCCTGTAATATTTATATTCAATCAACAAACAGTACATCGCTATTCAGGCCACGCATTAATATTAACATAGAACACAATAGTAAATTTAAAGTTAAAATATCTTTAAAAAATATGATAACATTTATCGTTGTTTTAATATCCTTTTATGTCCTTAATATTGTTTACATCATTAATTTAGTACTGAAGTAATATTTGATCTCAAAATAGTCCAACATTGTTAAGAACGTGTACTTGAATATACACGGTAAAAACGGTTTCTTCAAACTGAGAAAAAGTTCTTATCTGTGCACCTAGAAAAAAAAAATATTAGATACGAAATAACAGGATTCTCATTTAATTGAAAATAAGAACATGTCGATTTGGAAATGATATCTTATTTCCAATCCGGTATGTTTTATTTTCAATTAAATGAAAATGCTTATAACTCGTTTCTAAGAAAAATTTCTAGGTGCACAGATAAGAATTTTTTCCCAATTTTAAGAAACATTGTTATTATAATTAATGAGCAATTGAATGACTTCTTTTTTCTTCTTTTACAAAATCTTTGCTCATAACGTAGCTACGACAGTCTGTTGGGTTATTTGTGAAATAGTCGGATGCTGTTGGGGATTATGATGTCGTTTATTTGGAATTAACAAAAGAGTGACACTTTCTTTGCGCGTTTGTTTGGTCGTTTCGTCAGCCATCGAAACATTTTGACTGGCTGCTCCGGACAGACAGGAACTACTCGCCCTTAACCATAGAGGCAACAATTGAAGAAATTCTTTACGAATATTCGTGTTGAGCCATCCGTAAATAATCGGATTCGTAAACGATGACGTCATAGCAATAATATGACATAGAGCGAATACCAAATACTGGTTTTTCGCCGAAGTAAAACTAGGATCAGCGTCAGCGTAAACAGTAAAAATATGTAACGGTAACCAACTGACTGCAAAGACGATTGAAATACAGGAGAGAAGATAGGTAGTTTTCTTGTTTCGCTCCATTTCCTTTTGCGCGCGTTTGGCGTCACGTTGCGTCTTAGCGTGTAGCTTCAAATATGACGCTATTTTAACATGTACACTGCTAATTACAATAATTGGAATAACATATTGGACAAACAGGACAAAAACAGTGAAAGATAATTTAGCTGCTGGACTCGGCCACGTTTCAATACACATATCGTATAAATGAATCCCATGGACATTTATGTGGTCTACATCTTTATAAAATAATAACGGTAGTGTCGCTAGGAATGACACTGTCCATGTAAGAACTATAGAAATTATCACACGACGTCTGTTTGCAACATCACTTGAATGTTTTACAATAGCGAAATATCTATCTAAGGCAATTACGGTAATTGTACCAATAGAAACCATTAAATTGGTCCCTTGAACCATAGGTACTAACTTACACAATACACGTCCAAGCGTCCATCTATTAGCAAGAAGTTCAACTAATGTAAAAGGCATACACACAACACACAAGGTAATGTCAGACACAGTAAGATTGACAATGTATAGGTTCCTCGGAGTGTGCATCTGAGTTCGACGTGCTACTACAAAGCTTACCAAAATATTGGACGACAAACCAATAGCCATAAGAACACAATAAATCACGATAAACACAATTTCAGCAACAGGGCCTACGATTTTCTGATTTTGGCTTTCTTTGAAAATTTTAATCGCTTCTGTCAAGTTGAAATCAAACATGCGATGATGGGATGCGTTTAGGAAATCTGAAGAATTGGGATCCATGAGAAATTTCTCGAAATCACGTAGAGAGATGAGAGAGTTGCCTAGGATTCTACAAGGATTCACAGGAGGTACGGATTTTGTCATGTCATCAAGCGGCGATCATTAGTGCCCAACATGTAATCACCACCGTTGACGCCTCCAGTTTGGAAACACACTCGTCTTCGCATAATCACGCAGAATAACACACGCGGATTGGCATACACCGGACGTTGTTTTGTTTTTGTTCACCAGGGAGGATTCACTATTGTAGTAATAGTCATAGCTCACTGTTTTTTTTTTTTTTTTTTTTGAACAAACAGCGATAAACAAATAACTTTTAACACACAGAGTTCGTGAAAGTTTATTAAAATGTTTTCTTTATACTTTAAACTGATGATAAATACGTAACAACAAAACACTCTCACAGTCCGTGAAGTTTAAAAACAAATAATAAAGGAATGCTTTTGTATTATAGAATTAAACACACTTGAAGTTTCCTGCAATTCACAAAGAAACACGCACACGTCAACTGGATGTATGTGCTTACTAAACTACTATCAGATGCGAAAACAATTAACGAATTAGAGCGAGAAAATGTACTACGTAAAACTTTGAATCCACTTCGAATTACGATGATAGTGATAAATAATTATTTCTGTTAACACTGACGGATTCCGTGAAGTTCATAAAACATTAGTAAACACACTTAGAGTCCGTGAAGTTTAGAAGAAAAGAAGTTTCATTTTATTTAGAGAAGTAGCAACTTGTAGCCAACACACGTACACTTGATATTTGGTTACACATTCCCAAAGTATGAATGAACAAACTACAGGGGCAGAATATGACGAGTATAATTGTAAATCCACTTCCAATTACCGTGGTAGTCTCTTGTCACCATAACGAATAATAAACGATAAATAACTGCTTTAGAAACATTTATAGAGTCCGTGGGATTTAGAGGAAATATGGTTTGTTGTTGCTGTCTTTAAAATGGTGTTAAATAAACATATATAGACATTAAACACATACGGCGTCCATGAAGTTTATGATAAGAAAAATGTAATGTTCCTTTGCATTATAGAATTTAAAACACATAAATCACTTAAAGTTTCTATAATTCACGGCAATAAAACTGACAGATCCAAACTGGATGTGTATGTATAAATGTACATGCACAATTACAATGAGATGCGAAAAGAATTAAAGAAATGTGGGAGAAAACACTGCGCCTAAAATAGTTTATCCGCTTGCAAGTTCCATGGTAGATGACAGCGCATGCTGTGTCATTTTTGTTTTCATATTTAATGAAAATGCAGAAGTGTTTGTAACAAAACAAAATGTCTTTACGTCAAGCGAAATACGAAAATAAGTTAATTTGCAGTTCTTTGTTAATAATTAGCGTTTGAAGTTACTTGTCCAGCCATATAACAAAAATTCACATATGAATAACATCGAGAAATGCAAACCACTTAAAATAGAATAAAATGAAACGTCGTATTTGTGTGCGTTTTCAGCGGCAAAAGTTTGTTTCTTAACAACTGTTGTGTCTTTTATCTACAACCGACCATTCCGTGCACTTTACAAAGCGCGCACTGAACGCAAAACGGCGAAGAGCGAATACTTTGTATATCACTTCTCAAAGAGAGTAGACATGCGCTCTGTATTCGTTGAAACTTTCCGTTCCGCCCACGTTTCTTAGCGCGCGCGCTTTAGTTCTGAGATTTCTTGTTAGATGGCTCTCGGAGTACCTTTTCACAGAGAACGTTTAAAGAGATGGACCAATTTCACTTTCGTCCTTTCTTTTCCTTTCATTTTATTAAAAAATGTGTTGTGTTGTACGGTGTGTGTGTGTGTAGAATCAGAGAGAAATAAACAAGGAACTACGGAACGTGTAACTGGATGTCACTACAGGAAAACAAGTCGTAAACAATTAAATTAGAGTTAACAAAGATGAATTACAGTAACCAATCAACTTCCGAAGATTTTTCCCAAGTTGGATACCACAGCCAATTATAGTAACCCTGCTATTGACACAGACTTTGATCTTAACCCATAATGTAAGCGCTTTTATTTATGTTAATCACACTTTGCCTCTTGAAGTTGAGTGCGTAATGCTCGCAACTGCAAACTATATTCTATCCGGTTACCTTTCCACATCCTCTCCCCTCGCCCTTCTCTCTCTCCTGAGCCAAAAGCTAAAAGCCATGAATACATTGAAACCATGCGATAGGTATGTATGTGTACGTCAAAATGTACCTAAACTCAGTTCCCACAATTAGGGTGTTCGAGTCAATCCATCTTCACGGATGTGACGTTCAAATACAATTTTCCGTTTTTTTTTGTTTTTTGTTTTTAAAAAAAGAACAATTACTTGATAAAATGAAACGTGACTGAGGACTGCGTAGTTTAAAAGTTAATGTCGTAGTGTGAATTTTGGTTTAAAAGAAAAAAAACAGACTGTGTGTTGTAAAATTAGTAAATTAAGTGTTATTCGGTCAGTAAGTTTTTTTCATTTTCCAATTACTTTCAAATATTCTGGTAATTTACAGGTTTCAAATCTTTGCAAAATCCAATACTTGCTTTATTTAATGTTATTTATTTTAATTTTTTTAACGTCAAAATTTTCACAATATTGTTCACATGTCACGCGTGTAGGATTGTTATTATCTGCTTTCTAAGGAATCAATCTTTGCACTTCTATCTTGTGTTGTTTTAACCAGGGATTAAATTCTAAGCCGATCGGTGGAAGACGTTCTCATCGAAATATCGTTTCTAACAAGTGCATCCAGTGTTCAAAGCGCGAGACAAAGGTCATATGCATAGTATAATAAATTGAAACACATGTCCCATGGCGTGCGATAGAAGTGGTTGGTGGACCTCAACCCTCCCTAGAGAATCGGTGGGTGGGCTTAGCCCTCCCAATCCTTCCAATTTACTCCCCGGTTTTAACATTCTGTCGAAGTTTCCAAAACTTTTCACGATGTTTAGTAATTTTAATGGGCCGAAAAAAAAACTTTTTTTTTAAATTTAGCTTTGTAAGTCTGACTCTAAAGCAGATTTACGCCTCTATCAAAGCAGGTAAAGAGAGACTGACTTCAGATTTTAGGCCAGTGGTGTGGATTTGTCCATACAATTTCTGATCTCGTGATTAAAACTAGCAGATTCCTTTTCATTCGGTTAGTGGTTTCCACTAAGAGAATCCACGCTTAGTTTAATATACTTTTAATATATTTCATTTCATATACACCTTTCAGTACATAGTAACTGCGTCTTTCTTGAGTTTATTTGTGTTTAATTTCACTTCGCATACAGATTTTATAGAGATTAGTTTTGAGAAGTGGCGAAGCTAGATTTTTTTTTCGACTTAATGTACAAGGACTCCGTACAGCGACCATTCTGCATAGGTTTGATTGTATGTTCATTCTGAATTGGCTTATGGGAAGGAGTAAGTGGTTCCAATATAACTGAGAATG
This sequence comes from Lepisma saccharinum, assembly GCA_022664845.1. Lineage (NCBI taxonomy): Eukaryota > Metazoa > Arthropoda > Insecta > Zygentoma > Lepismatidae > Lepisma > Lepisma saccharinum. The sequence goes on from JAGDQP010016746.1 coordinate 28,503, forward strand.
CAAGTCTTCGAGGTGAGGTGTGGGAATTGCAATATGTTTAAACCAGGGTTTCTCAACCGGGGGGTCGTGGTATGTGTGCAAGGGGTGGCAAGGAGCTGTGAAAATATAAATTTAACTAGGCTTTTATAGGTTAATAACTAATTAATTTCAAAGAAAGTGTTTTATTTTGCTTGTTATTTTTATCATTAGTAAAGATAATGTAGTTTGTTGAATAGTTTTGGGTAGTATAATTAGGATATTTATTATAAAATAAAAAAATAAACGGTCATGTTTTGAAATGAAAAACAAATATACACAAAATAAAATAATTGTGGATCGCCGGCTAGAAAGTATAGTCAAATGGGGTCGCGGGATGAAAAAGATTGCCAAACGCTGGTTTAAAGAACCAAAAACCCACTATGCACGCATATTGTTTTTTAAAACGTTCCAATTAGTGGTTCACCTATCCAGCAACTTGCGGTGCCATTGTCGTAGGACTGGTTTTCTGTGCGTGTGTGTTGTTTTTCAATACCTATATCAATATGCAAATTGCCACTCAAGCTTAAAAACTTACAAATTGATGTTGATAAATTGCAATCCGCTTTTCACAGTTGGTAAAAAAAAGGAATTGAAATAAAAATTATTTCCTTTTGAATACTAGGAAGAGAAAGGAATATGGTAACCCTATTACAGTTTTTCCATATTTTATTTCGTGACGTTTATTTTTAACGTTTACCAGGAAACCTATTCATCTGCCTGATCAGTTTTCACATCTCGCTACACAAAAGTCTTACCTAAAATTTGGAGCCCAATGGGATTCAGTCAATTTCCTTAAAGTTTCATTGCTGACGCGAAAGAAATAACGGATGAAAAACAAGCTACTGGCTCGGCGATATCAAATCATGAAGTCTCCTCTTCGCCACTAAGATCAGTTGGTAGAAGTGGCTCACGTCTGTAATAAGAATCACGTTCGATGCTTATTACTACTACAAATAGTAGCAAAATATCTGGAAGGCCGAGTATTACTCAAAAGTGTGAGCGAATTTGTGTTTATGTACTGGGTAATATTCCCATAGTCAGTCTTAGAGGCATATCCTCGTTATTTTGTTACGTATAGCAGTGCAGAATCCTAATTAAGTAACCTCTTTTTTCTTAAACGGCTACGCATAGAGCGTAGGTGCAGCCAGAGCCGAGCCTAGGATGTGCAGGCCCCAGGCAAATATGTTTCGTGGGACTCCCTTTTAGTAAAGAAGATGATTATAGAAATATTACTAGAATTGTGTTTTAACGTGATTTGTGTTTATTGATGAAGAGTTAGAAAAGATTCCTACGTATTAGTTAATCGTCCTCGTACCTTTATGAAATTAATTGCTTCTCAACACCAGTCTTCCATTCCTCTGTCTACCTTCACTCACAATTCGATTAATTTTGAAATCTTGAAATCAAGACTGTGCTTCTTAATTCATCTTCAGAGCCTTGGATGTTCGTTAAATCATTCTTGCGACAGTGTATCGTCCGTGATGAAAGGTACTTCCTCGTAAAATGCGTTTTAAAGCACAACTCTCCCATTTAGTCCCATGTCTTTTATGTTCTTAAAACCGCTATAGCTTGGTGATTTTTTGAGCTTTTGGAGTGAAACGTTTTGAACGGTTAGCTGTCATTGTGTAGTACTTGTTACGATTTCAAACTAGTTTTTTTTTGCGCATTTCCATTTTTTTCCTGTACGCCTCACTTGTTAAGTTTTTCATAGTTGATCAGCAATGCAACTCTTTCCTAAAGATGTATGCAGATTAAACAGATATTAATAACCTGGTTGCGTTAAATTTATTGCTCAGAAGTTTTGAAGTATAAAATTAGTAAAACACATTTCTCAATCATTCTCTTGAACTCTGTAAGTAGTAATTGATTTAGTAGTAGACTCTTTCCATTGTTACTATAATTTTAATTTCCCTCCCCCTTTCTCTCTCTTTCTTTCTTTGTCTCTCTACTAATTTATATTACGGTCCTAATTGAAGGCAACTTGTAGGACACGTAATAAAACAAATCAAAATCTAGAACTTTTATTCACAACAAAATATTTCTTTATTACATAGCACATTGAGATATACGTAAACGTGTAATAGAACAAAATTACGTTTAAAATATATATTATAATTTTTCTTTTCGAAGATTGTATATATATTTTGATTCATTGTCAGTATATTTCCTTTTATGGAACACACTTCGATCTGCTTTTTAGCATCTCTTTGTAACACATTTTGTATGTGTGAATAAATCTAATAATATCACTTTTACCCACACTATCAAGCGTATGTACTTTGAAATTTTCAAAAATCACTGTCAGAATCTGTAAAATTGAAATTAGAAAACGTATCATTAATGAAAACATAAGACAGTGAAATGTGCATGTTCCATCCACAATGTATAGAAATATTTTTAAAATGTGCCCTGTTGAGAATAATTCAAACAAGAAATTATCGCTAGAATTTTCCTATACATTGTCATCAAATATATTGTAACTTTTAGTAGACGATGCAAAATTATTTCCGACATAGGTGCTGAAAACCTTCCTCTTTGTCACCATGAATTGCACCGTCAAACCATCATGGTATGCACACGACGGTATTCCTTTCCTATTTTTTGAAGCAGAAAACATGAAAGACGTGTAATTTATTGGAGCAAATTAAACTACGAACACAACAGCAAAATGTTCGTAGCACACTGAAATACGTTTCAAAGCGTCAATTTGCATACACACGAAGACGACGTTCTAAGCGCTGCACGTTATTCATTTGTTTGAAGAAAACAGCCTCTGAATCATAACGAATACTAGTTAAAACTTATGGTAATGGCGCACTGTCCCGTGAACATATTTCAGATGCATTAAGGAATTTCAAAAGCTCCGCCCCCCCCCCCCCTAATCAGCTAATAATAATAAACAGAGGGCTTAGGGTCTTGTCATGAGTCTTTTTTCATTCAATATTACATAAGCACTAGTGTGTGATATTGCTAGACTTGATGTACGTTCTCTCATAGTCGTGTGACGTTATTATATCTACAAGGAAATTTCGTATCATAAGGACACTTTGATGAGGCTAATAATTTGCTAATATAGTCTGTTAGACTGATGCAAATTCTCAGCAATGTGGCTGTAAAAAGTGTAGAAAGCATGTTTGAGGAAAAGCGGGCAAACAAACTTTTCTGAATGTATTTGGTGTGCTGATTCAGAATATTTTGTTTGCTACTCTGGATTTTGATGTTATATGCTTCAAATCGCTAAGAAACAAAATGGTGGCCATTCGAAAGGAATTCCTTGTAACTTTTGAAGAAGCAGAAAGAAAATAGTGATCTTGGTCTCAAACATTATGTGTTTGTGTCTGCTGAATTAAAATATGTTGTGTGTTACTCCGAAATTTTAAGTTATTTGCTCCAAATTGCAAAACATAAACAAAAACAAAATGGCGGCCATATTAAATTAGGTCCTTATAACTTTTGAGGGAGCAGAAAGAAAATAGTGATCTTGGTGTCAAACATTATGTTTTTGAGGATGTTGAATATGTTGTTGCTACTCCGAAATGTTATTTCCTCCAAATCGCTAATAAAAACAAAATGGCGGACATACGAAATTAAATCCTTATAACGTTTGAAGGGGCAGAAAGAAAATAGTAAACTTGGTGTCAAACATTATGTTTTTGGGTATGCTGACTCCAAATTCGTTGTTTGCTACTCCGAAATATTAAGTTATTTCTTCCAAATCGCTAAGAATCAAAATGGCGGTTACGTGCATTCATGTAATGTTTTGTTTACTTTTAAGTGGCAATAAACAGTGATTCTTGTCTAACAATAGGATTTTAACACAGAAAAAAGTGTAGAACATTGCTAAAGTAAAGATGTAAAATAATAATATTCAAAGCAAGTTTCTTGAAATATTTATTAACAGTAGAAGTATATGATAAATTATCACATTATCCTTCTTCCCCTTATTTTGTTTACAGGTAGGTATAACATTTTTCTAGTCACGGAGATTCATGCAATCCCTAGTGCTAGTATCTACGCATTTGCAAGCTGCACTGCATGAGTCGAAACTTTGTTATATTTTCCGTTGCTTCACTTCCACACATCATGGAAATAGGCTGATCGTACCAGTAATGAACCAAGTGTCAGTAGTTAACCAATAAGGGAAACAAACGGTAATAATAGACTTTATACTGATTCCAGTAGGAAACAAAGTACGTTTTATACTGCGGTAAGATTTAATAGTGTAGTGGCCAAACGTTGTGCAATCAGGATATGTATTGTCCCTCAAAATCACGTAAACTGTCTACGTGTACTACGTATCTTGAAGGGACTGAGTGCGCAATAAGAGGACTGAGTTACAACTAATAGTATATAAATATCTACTAGAAAATACAGTGAAATAATATAATTATTTAATGTCTTTACTGTTCAAGGAACAATCTAAATTAAATGGAGAGCATGATCGACACTGGAACAGTGCACATCTGGCTACAGGTTAACTACTAGTGCAACTACACCTTCAGTAATGTTTGTCTATTGTCTTCTCAAATGAAACAAATGCGAGCTGATTTTCCTTTAACCTATTCTGTACTGTTTCGGGCTTTCTTTCATAGAAAAATAACAATTATTATCATTATATTGTAAACATCAGTTCTTGCTAATACTTGTCATTTTCCTTCTTTGGTCGACCATTGGTACTGACACATTATTATATTTTAATTGTAAATTTTATAATTTTTGCGCGCATAAAATCAAGTGAACCACAGAAGTAGGTGATAGTAAGAATTACTGTGCATTCAACGCCATATTAAAGAAGTAGCAAATAGCAAGACGTACCCTCTATTGTACATCGATTTGCAACAAAACTCATAAATAAATAATCAGTTTCACCAACTTAAAACATTTGACAGTCGCAATGTAGCGATTGCAGTGCCTCCTCACAGAAACTTGGTGCAACAATATTGTAACCTACATGTTGGTTTCAACTTTCTAGCAAGTGTAATGTTACAACTGAAACTTGATTGAAATATACATGTTTATTTCAGAAGCAACATAGAAAACCTGTATCGTAAATATCGATCAGAAATGTTACTGAGAGAAAGTGTGCTGTATAGGCATTTGCTTTCTGTTTCTTCAAAAGTTACAAGGACTTCATTCCGTATGGCCGCCATTTTGTTTTTAGCACTTTTGTAGGAAATAACTTAAAATTTCGGAGTATGAGACAATATATTGGATTCAGCATACTCGATAACAATATTTGACTTCAATATTTGGATTCATCATACCCAAAAGCAATATTTGACAAGGACTTCATTTTATATGACCGCCAGTTTGTTTTTAGCGATTTGGAGGAAACAATTTAATATTTCGAAGTAGCGAAGAACGTATTTGAATTCAATATACGCAAAAGCATGTTTGACACCACGCATTTTCTCTCTGCTCCTTCAAAGGTTATAAGGAGCTCCTTTCGTATGACCGTCATTTTGTTTTTTTTTTAGCGATTTGAAGCATATAAAATCAAAATCGAGAGTGGCAAACACAATATTCGAAACCAGCGCACCAAATTCATTCAGGAAAGGTTCTTTGACCGTTTTTCCTCAAAAATACTTCCTACTGTCAGAATTTTTGAAAATTGTTCTAGTCTAGGAACAAGTCAACCAGATATTCAAGAGTCAAATGATAGGTTAGGTTAGGTTAGTTTGTAATTAGTATAAAAGAGAATCCAAATATCTTAAAATGCATGCAACCTATATTTACTCACAAATCCACTAATATGATATCTGTAGCCCAGTTGCAAACACGGCCAGGTCCATTTTTGTCACAGAGTGAGTTAGTCAGTTTTTCCATCAGGTGGTTTCACCCTCTACAGAATACTAAATATCTTTCGTTACAAAAACGGCCAGAGACGTGTTAAAAATGCATTTGAAGGGTACACGGGAAGAACGATCAAGGTCCATTTTTGAAAGTTGTGAGAAAAAACGTATTTTAAAGTATAAACACTTGAATTTAAAGCTATTTTCTTTTGTTGTAGGCATGTCTTGGACTTCAAGTAAAGATACCCAAAGCACTAAAATTCTAGTGTTTACATTTAAATTTTGGTTTCTCTTAAAGCTTTCAAAAATGGACCTTGATCGTTCTTCCCGTGTACCATTCATTTAAATACGTTACTTCTTTACAAAAAAACGGCCAGCTCTACAAGCGCTTAGTTTCAAACACGGCCAGGTTCAGTGTAGCCAATCACATTATAGTATTCAGCCAATCACGCTGAGTCACAAGGAAACGAAGAAGAGGATTTGTGTGAATGTGCAGCCAAGAATGACCATGAGTACGATTAAGTTCTGGAATTTTTCAATTAAAGATTTTTCTATAGAAGAGAAAAAGATGTGCTAAATAATGTAACATAGCAAACTTGTAATTAAAATGTGTTTTATTATCTTTTTAAAAACAAACTCAACGAATCACTTTCATAGTTTCATGTCTGCAGTTTTTGTTACAAAGACATTGGTTACAAACCCAGCCATGTAAAATTTTGCTTTGTAAATAATTAATAAACTTTTAATATAATGTATCACACCTGTTACATATTCAATTTTAATTACATATTGGTATCCAAATAGAAATAGCAAGATTAATGCTTTTTTATCTATAGTAAACAGTTTTTGCAAACTCCTGGAAAATTTTGCAAAGTGGACATGAATGTGTTTGCCACTGGGCTACTTATATAGTTCTAGTATCTCCTCTTAATCAAAATAAAGACCACTCAAATAGTAGTTAGATAATAGGTCCTAGTATTGCTCCTTGCAAAGCAACTTAATGACATCATACACACACACTGAAATTGTAGTAATGTAAACAGTGTTACCAGATAATTCTTATGAATGGATGACTAAAATTAAAAATGAAGGACAACTGCGTTTTTTTCTTTCAATGGGGGACAACCAAGCTAACATTATTAGACAACTATGACTACCTTTCATTTAAAATTTGATAAAGAAACACTGACGAAGAGAAGAAAGTTTTACTTTCAAATTTCAGTTTTTAGAAGGTACGTTACACTACAATTTACATTGTTATTGTATCTTCCCGTCAAAAAATAAAATTTAATGAAAATAAAGAGTGGTTACTAATTGATGAACAATTTGCTTGATAATTTGGTAACAAATATTTTATTAAAATTAAGATTCTGGATCAAAGAAGTACAATTATATCTAATTTTGAAATTTCTAACTTGGTCACTAGAGAATGGAGGGCATTCAAGATATTTAGAAAAGATGGGAGAACAAGAGGATAAGATGAAAAAAGAGTACATGTCCTCAACCCTGCACTTAACAGCCTGATAGATTGTCTTTAATAACTAATACAAAAACTAGATATTACGTACCCATCCACGGTAAATCAAAGTTAAACATCAACGTAGGAAAATACTATTCTAGTTCAAAATATTTAATAATTATTTATCAAACGACATTTGTATTATCACTCACTAACGGTGAAAAATAAAAGACAACGATCAACCTCAACAATGATTTAGGTCACTCTTCCTGCCCATAGACTAATAAACACCAGAGACGTTCAATATATACACAGACAAGCAAACCAATTCATCAGTCCACTATTCTCTAAGTGTGAACCGACAATAGCGTCCTACTATGGGAGGTGCTTCGTTAATCGTCACGTCACTGTCAACAATTAATAGGCTCTCCGATACTTGGTGTTTGCTGGTTTGTTGACGACCCTTTGAAACTCATTAAGCCACCTGAAAACAATTGAACGGCGCAGTGCTTCATTATTCGGCTGCATTCCACTTCAATATTGTTTGGTGCTTCAGTTGTTGTGCGGTATTTCTACGTTTCAGTTTGTAGGAGCAAAACTGGCATTTTGTACAAGGAACGAATATGGTAATACCATGCTATCATCGCTGTACACTTTCCATAATGAAATTAATAAACATATTTGAGCCTCTTACTTTTAACTGCTGTAAGCCCAAATTTGAAATTGATGAGAGGTGCATGTTTAGTTTCTGAATGCTTATAGAAAGATGTAAAATAATTGAAGTAACATTGTTTCATGTTTATTTACACCAAACAGAGTTTGAGGTTCGATGTAAACCATTATATAAATGCAAACTTCTTTACAGAACATATTAACTGAGCACATCCAAAACATTCACTGTTGGTCTTCCACGACTTTGGAGATAAGAGGTTTAATTCAGGACTTGGGAAAGAAAGAGATGGAAGTTTAAAAAAATAGCAAAATATTTGCGTATTTCTTCTGCATATAACACCATACAGTATATATATTATTTCAATTTTTTTATGCTTAGGAAAACTCTATCGTTTTGTAGTGTTAACTGACGTCATTACACTACAGTATAATAATGAATTATTCTTTTCCTTCAACGTTTTGTTAGGTAACCCATAATACAATGGTGTGTGTTTGGTTGCATAAGAGCTAGGTGTAAATACTACCTGATGGGTTTCAGAAACAAAGGAATGAAAGTAATATAGAACAATAACGATATGTGCGAGTTCCTCTTTTACATATAACGCAAAATATGTGTCACAAAGTATTAGTGTTTTGAACAAAGATATATGAATGTCTACTGTGTGTTTGTACAAAGTAAAAAATTTTGTGAGAGATATAGTTCGCGTTAAATGCAAGGGCGTCGCCAAGAAGTTTCCCAGGGGGGGGGGGCAATATTAAGAGTATATATATATATATATATATATATATATATATATACCAACAATCATGACTTGTTTTGGCCATCTGAAAAGGTTGAACAAGTGGGCATTAAAACGCATAAAAACGTTAAAAAAAGTTTCAAAACTACGTTTCTTCATCGTCCACTTTATGAGAATGAACACTATCCACCAAGTCAGGCGACGGCATCATTTTGTCGGCGAGAATGAGGCCGATGGGAAGGAAAGCGTCAGGTATTGAAAAATCACGCAAAAGGTCAGCGTCTTTAGACGAGGCTGGACGGGATTTCGCCCTATACCGGCAAGTCGGAGAACCGACAGTGGCCCGGAAAACTGCCCGACGACCAAACGCCACTTTTGGGTTGAAGTCGACCTTCTCTTAACTATTTCCCAACTACTAGCCGGGATCCCGTGTATCCCCGACCCGACAGCGGCCCAACGAAAATCCGCGTCTTGGTAGGCATTAGGTTCTCCGGCTAGTTTATTCTAGACGTTGATTGTAACCTATTTCTTAACCTTTATGCAATGTCGAATAAACCATTGAACATATGGACATTCTGGTACATATACAACGGTTAAATAACGTTTCGGTACTAACGTTTAATCCACGTATTTTCAACGTATGTGTGCTACTGGAAAAGTGAGGTATCTAGTATTAAAACCGTTTACAACAATTTTGACAAATTTTAGACATCAAAACAATGAAAAAAAATCACTTTCGGCAGACCTACAGGCTGAGGTAGATCTCGAAGTTTTTTATTTTCAAAAATTCAAATCTCGCCTTATATAAGCACTGTCGAGAAACTATTTATTGATTTGTAGATTATTCATCAAGAGCTGTTCAACGATACCCCACAAGACGTATATATATATATATATATATATATTCGGCTCTCCTCTCCCAACCCGTCTAGTCAGCGTGGGAGCAGTAGACCAACTCCCTTCGGGGCGAGGCCTCATCCACTAGTGGATTGAATATGGTTGTGATTTATTATTTTATTATATATATATATATATATGTGTGTGTGTGTGTGTGTGTGCGTCACTGTCACAGATATGGGAGAAATTTACAGATGAATCAAGAAAAGGATCAAGTTATACTAATTTATTTTTACTCATTTATTTGTTATGCTCATGTACTATCATGGCCAAAATAATGTTCACATGACTATTATACACGATTTTTCTCCAACCCTAGAAGATAGACAACCCAACTGACGTAGAGGGAGCGATGTGTGATTCTGAGAGTGTGTGCATGAACGAGCAAGGGTTGGATATTTTTTTCTTTAAAAGAAATCATTATCGCATGTCCTGGCTTCTGAAAAGATATTTAAGGTTTCTTGTAGTATGTACGAAAGAATAAAAAAAAAGAGAGAGAGATCGCATTTGAAACAGCAAAACAGGGAACCTAACGCAATTTTACTTTAGCTGGGCGATTAGTTGAAATTTACTGAAAGAATTATTTTAAATTGTCCAGTAAAAAAAATTCCTTACGGAACATGAAGAAACGAAAATGAACACTGAAACCTATAATTATTAGGTAATTATTTATTTCTTAATGAATCGAGTATTCCATAGAACACTAATGTTATGCACGAAAGACAAGACAAAACGTCTGTTTCTATCAGTTCTTAAAAATGGGGCACGATATTTATGCTTTATAATTTCTGATATTATGTTGTCATTTACGTTACAAAGAAGATGTTAGCAGCAAAATACACAAAATATGTTGCATGATATATATCACAGTCATATTCAATCCATTAGTGGATGAGGTCTTTCTCCGAAGGGAGGAGTGTATATATATATATATATTGATGTTCAACAGATACAAATAAAAGTATGAATCTTTGAGCATCATATGGAGAATATCTGAGATAAATTAAGATCTTTCCCTTTCCAGAAAAATATTTGTGTGTGCGTGCATGTGATAAACGTAGATATGAGTATATTTCGTTCCAAACGGCCAACATATCTAACTTTGGAGAGTGTTGGTTTCGAATTCGGAAGGTTATCGGTTCGGTACCAGTGGTTGACTGTCCATACTTAGGATTTCCCAGTGTTTTCCTCAGCCACACCAGGCATGTACCGAGATGATACCTTCACTTTACGTCCTGGCTGACTCCCTACCGCATTTCACAAAACCTTATCTTGGAGTGATCCATAGGTGCCTAAAAGCTATAAATAAGATGCAAACCCAACGAGTAAAATATATAAACCTGTCGCTATGTGAATCGGCATATTGCTTCTTAATGCCGTGTTGATGGATCGACATGGAGACCGAGATCAATCAAGTGGCCGTAGCTCAGTAGCTATAGCGTTGGCTTAGCAATCGAAAGCTGTTAGTACGACCATCTATCCTGACTGAAGAGTACCGGGCATTTTTCCTCACGACACGAATAAAATAATGTTTATAATGATCTGCAGAAATAGAATAAACACACACACTCACATAATGACAGAGAGTGTGTGTAGGAGAAGGAATTAGTAAGAGAGAAAGAGAAAAAAATAATTGATTAAGTCATGGAAAGAAAGAGAAGGATAGAGAAAGATCAATGAAAACCTTGAAACTAGATTGATGTATTATTACCTAAAGAACAAACGCAAACACAAGGTTTACTTTCTGATTCTAGCTAGTCATGCTTCTTTCTCTCAGACCCAAAGAGAATTTCTGGTTGAGTTCTGTAAATAGTTGAAGGTACCATTTTAGTCGAAAAAATATGGCGCTGACTGCGAATCGAACCCGGGTCACCGGAATGAAAGGTGA
>JAGDQP010016747.1:0-25806 GCA_022664845.1 Lepisma saccharinum
CACGTTACATCCAAATTTTACATAGGAGCAGTGAATAAACAGTTGTGCAAGCTGTTTATCTTATCAAAATTAATTGTATGGGCGGTAACAGCACTATGGCTTACGCCCGTCCCGTTCCTTGTTATGAGAGCTTTGTATTCTGCTTGACATTTCCCAGGATGTTCGTAGCATCGTCCAACGCTTTTGAATAGTCTACTGGAGCACACATATGCGTCTGCAGGAAGACCTACGGTTCCTCTACGCAACGGACCTTATAAATAATTTCCCTGAGATAGAACACTGAATTCTAGTATATAAGAGGAACACTAAATTCCAGTAACTCTTGTACACATAAAGCATGAAGGATATCTGGATATCACTACGTATACGTATGATATCTGTTTTTTACGTGGCTTACTACGTATTTTAGGTGGCCACTTAACATATTATTTTACGGAAATCGTTCCAAAAATGTCATTTTTTTTTACCGAATTGTTATCGTTATTAGGGACATAGGTCACTGACAACTGGATGTTTAATTTTATAGGGTGAGGGGGTCAAAAAATACCAAAATTAAAACCCCGAATGTATTCGTTCACTATCAAAAGGTAAGAATATGGACTGAAATATGGGTAAGTATTATCGCCAATTATCACTAAATGTGTTCAAGAACTGTTCCGAAGAGAAAAATACAAAATTTAAACTATAATGCAGCGCACGTCCCTTCCAAACACATTTTTTTTACATATTACAACTCCGAATATATTCATTGCTATGAGAACACAACATATAAAATATTTTAGCAGGTACTTATTTTGCGACCAGTGATTACAAAATATGTTCAGAAGCTTTCACTGCCATACTGCTGCTTATACTATTCAAATGAAAGGCTTTGAAGCAGGGAAAAGTCGCAAAAGTAGCTGAAACAAGGGTAAAAATATTTTTATACACACTGTACCACAAACCAGTTCAGCTCTCTTACGGACGTTTGATCCAATAGCGAACGTTTACTACTGCGGCATTCAACTTGCGAGTTCCATAAGACATACAGTTAGTTAATACTCCATGTAAAATAACCAAGACTATCTGGGCCTTGTAACCAACAAAAGTACTTTCCTTGGCATTTTTTTCTTCTCATAAACACCTACGTTAAACTAAGACAATATGTAATCGAATGTAAATAGTAATTAAAATAATTAACGTACCTTATGGTGATGTAAAGGTACAAGTTCTGATGATCCATTGTTCGGTGTAGGTATAACTTTGACTACTTTTGCTTTTAGAGGGTCTTTTTCCTGCAAAAGAAGGCGAATTCTTGAAGAACTGACTCACCAAGTATTATGCTTTACAGGTCTATCTTGTTTTATTAATATGACACTTTTAAGAAAATACTACAAAGAACAAATTAAAAAAAAAAATATGGGTCTAAAGCTACGACAAACAAGTACTAACAACTCGAAAGCGATGAAAAAAAAAAACTGATATCAAGCCTTTTATCTTTATAAACGATTGGTACAAATATGGACAAAAGTTTTGACGCTTGTCTTTAGATAATATTTCCCAAATTCGCATAGATGTTCCTCTCATGTGTGGAATTTAGTAACGAAAATTACAATAAGGATTAATGATTCCAGTTGAGTTACAAAAATCTCTTTCTCTCTCCAGGATAATACGAAAGAACTATACAACTTGATGCGATTTTTGGACTTATTAAATATCAACCTTTTTGTAGCTACATATCTGAAGAATATTATCCACGAAGGTGCGTTACGTTACGTGGCTGTGCATATCTCTGTAATTATATATACACATACAGTATTTCACAATATTTATTTCTGAAATGTCAAATATAAGCATGCGTCAAAACTTTTGTCTATTGCTGTACCAAACCAGATGGGAGTGAAACACCTGTAAGGGGAGATAGCTTGCATTTAGATGTTATAGGTCTAACAACATATATTGTTAATAATGTAAAAATGTAATTTTCACAAAAATGGCACTTAGTGCTTTACGAGCAGCAAAGGATGCAAAATACAGTGTTTTCGACATGGCGATATGCCCACTTGGGTGTGTATGCATGTACAATGGGGATGTTTCTTATACATCAATTAAACACAATCCGCCAGACAATTTGCTAGATGTGATACCAAATCTTATAAAATATATCACTGTGGCAAACTAGGTCACTGTCAACAAATACAACGTACAAACATATTACACCGCAACGAGATGCAACGCGAAAGTTACTTACCTTAGCACTCTTAGAAATAAACCGTGTACGCAATCGAACTTAACATGGTATCATGTATTAGTATAACCGGTCCACCCTATATTACTAGATTACGAATTTATTTTAAGTGCAAGGTACTATAAGCAGAACTTCTATCGCTTTTATTAAACTACACGATTTTTCTAATCAGTAATCAATAGGGTTGACTAGCTATCGTAGCCCCTCCATTACAAAAGAGACCTCTCGCTAAAGCTTTGTGTACACTCCGTATATTAGAATCATTTTAATAACTGCCTGAAACTCACAACAGTCGATTGTACTTGTACATACATACGTTTCTCTGTGCATATATGTAAAACAAGTACATTGTAGTTCGAGGCAGCCAAACACTGTAAAGGGTTCACTTTACTTTAGGCCTGCAAAAAATGTAAAGTGTGTGACACTATTAAACCAAGTATGGAACGGAAGCTTGAATGGATAGGTACACTTACATTTAGTAAGAAGGAAAGTAGTTTCTTGTACTGCTTTTGTTCCATCGTATGTAAAATGCTGAGACTGGAGATTGTCCGGGTGAATTGTAAATACGAGTCTGGTTATGGAATATATGTTCGTCTTAAGGGAAAAAATAGTAGTTTCCGAGCCTGAAGAGTCTACATTCAGAAGGAATACATCTTCTTTAGTACTGAAACAATCTTAATAGTTAGCATCTGTAAAATGTAATAGAATCATGGCACCGTAGGTTCTATTGTTGAGGATTCAAAGAGTTCAATGTCAGTGTACTCAATTTACGACTGTATACATCTCCAGGATATGGGTCAGCCAACCATAAGTCTCCTGATCAATCGCAAAATATGAGTAGTAAAGTGATCTCATTAAACTTAGTTTGATTTGGTTATTTCGTCGCGTTAAATATGATTGGAGAACATTAGATTAAACCATCTGTAGATTATTATTAATATTCAAAATTCCATTACTTTTGATATATTTATCTAAACTATACGTACATAACACAGGAGAAAAGGAAATTCCGTATTTTCAACTTGAGGAAAAGTGTGTAAACTGTAATTTAAGATACTGTTATAGTCGGGAAAGTGTGACATGAGAGGAAAAGCAATGAGGTGAACTATTTGGTTTCGTCCGCGATGGTGGTTATTTACATGGTTTGCATCGCGTATAATGAAAAAAAAAATTCCAACCTAGCTTAACCCATGTCTTCCCAACAGTCTCTTTCCTTTAGGCTTACCAACCACGATGAAATAAAATCTTCGTTTTTCCCCCCATCCGAGCTACATGGCCTGCCCATCTTACTAGTCACGATTTAATTATTCTTACAACATCGGGTGAGTGGAAAACTGGTTTGATATTGCTCACGATAGAATCCCAGAGGAAGTTTGTTACTGCGGCGAACTCGCGATTTGCGTAAGCCATAGAATAAGTAAGAAAGCCAAACCCACGTTACGAAATATGTTAATAATAAATATGAGCCATGTTTGTGTGTTGATGTAATTGACTGCGTATTAGCAGCCATTAGTATTCATCCGCACCAGGCATGTTTGTGTGTGATTAAATAGTGTGTGTATCGAAATAATAATGACACACGAGTTTTCGTGACACTTATTGGATTGCTGGCCGTCGTTGCGTGTTTACTGAAGTGTCTGTGATTATTACTGACAAGATAACTAGTGGGATAGAGTGTATATATGGCTCAGTAGGTGAGAGCCATTCAGTAAAGTTTATCCATTGTAAAACTTACGAGAAAAATGTAACGTCTGCAACGTTTGTAGAAGTGTTGAAACGCTAAGTAAAACAGTTTTGAGTCGCGACAGTGTGAAACAAGAGTGAAAGAGCGACAAGTGGGTCCGCAGTTTCCGCACTGAGCCCGGGCATATGGATCATTCTGTACATAAACTACTTTTGCCACAAAGCACTGGAAACGTCTCAATACTAAATTTTGCGTTACTATAGCTACAGGAAGTACTAAAATGCGTGCAATACCAAAAATTGGCCCTAATATTTAAGTTTTGACCATGATGTGCATGGCGTACAATGAAAATAAAACCCATCACGAACCTGACTTCACCAACTCGACATTGTCCGTGATTTTTCTTCTTATCATTCATAACAAGAAATGATGCTATCGCCATCCCTCGGCATGCCGCCATATTATTGTGTTAATCAAACGGAGTAGTATTTACGTAAATAACTGAAATATATTTTTTCGTAATTCATTTTGAGTCCCAGGCAATCGCTAAGCATTTATAGACGTACCTGTGCGAAATATCTGCAACAGAATCACTATAAAGCGTACATAAGGCAAAATAGCTGGCTACCATAAACTGCACCATAACCATTAAAATAATTTAATATTGATCCCGCTTGTTACTCACTCTAGGTATAGTTGACCTGTACTTGACAACACAGTATAATCTATCAATAGGCTGATGCGAAATTATATGCCATACCAGGTGCATATGGAAAGGAAAATCGTATATGGATTAAGTTCTGTATTAATTAATCGGTTGACAACTGCACAAAGTGACTACCACTTTCTTTACAGTGTTGTTCTCAAATATATTTAACTGCACATGATTATATAGATAAAACCGCTACATAAAGTGAAAAAATATTGGAAATGCTGTAGCGATACCACGTTATTTTGCGCAGTTGACAGCTGTAACATAGCATTAAGAGTTCTACTGCACAATACAGCAGGCAAGTGAATAACATTCACGCTTAACATGTAATTATTTATACTTACGCTTCTACACGTCAGAAAACATTGCACGTGAACAGACCAGTGACAAAATAAGCAGCTAAGAATTTGAAGTAGGCCGATCACGGCCAATACGATGAGTCCTGCTTCGAAGTGTTCTTCTGTTCCAAACACAAATAACCAATAATATACCCATACGCCATAAATTATTAAAAAAGGTAAAATATAGCCATGAAATAATAGTCGACGAGGGACATGAAGACTAACACTTTGCACTAAATCATCAATACGAGAGGGAGCGGCCATGATTTCCCCACCACAGCTGCCATCTATAGAAAGTTCTCTGTAAAAGTACTAAAACAAATGACTTCCAATGTGCAATCTCTCAAATATCTCTCTTATTATACAAATTGTTTACATGTTACTATTTATAATAAGATAGAAAAATTTTGCCAATGAGTTTAATTCTATAAACTTTAAAAAAATTGCCATTTTAGTTTACATATAAAATCACAATGTGAATTGTTTTGATTAATAATTCTCTAATATTTTCTCCTGTGCGCAGACCGTTATTCATCTGGAATTTATTTCAGGGAAACAAATGTCAACTAAAGAAATTCTCTGTTTTATGAAATTCAGTTCTTCTTACTACTATTTTATGAATACCGGTACATAATTATTTCGTAAACATGTCTTTCAACGGCACCGTGAAAAGTATAGTGCCACTTTTATGCAAACCTACATATCCAAATGAATCGAAATTCGCAATCAAAGTAGGGTTGCCACCCGTCCCGATTGTCGGGATTGTCCCTTCTTTTCGAAAACTGTCCCGTGTCCCTTCACGACTTTAACGGGACACCTAAATATCCTACACTGTTATATTTTACTAATTTTACCTACTAGACATACAAAAATGCATTAGTAAGACAGGAATTTCGGAGAAAAAAAATATATTTTTCTTTGAATTTATATATGGCCTGTAGGTAACTTCGGCTCATTCCGTTTCATTTCTTGTGTACTGTAGGTTCACGGACATACGTATCTAGGGGTGGGTTTCGGGTCCGTACCCCCAAAAAGAACAAAGTTTTATGGGAAAATAGTATAACTTTAGGCGTAATAAAACATATTTATATACATTCCATGCCGAGACACCCCTTGGACCCCTCCCAAAACCAAATTCTGGCCTGTCTGTGGAGGTTACATTGGTAGCTTTCAAATTCATTGTCAATTTTCTGTTGCCAACAATGAGTCTATTTGGCAGCCTTATAAGGTTTCCAGGCTTATCTCTGTATCTGCAGATTTCAGATTTTTTATACGATCTAAAGATATTTCATTATGTTTAATCGGCAAGTTCTTTTTGTG
Source organism: Lepisma saccharinum (assembly GCA_022664845.1). Lineage (NCBI taxonomy): Eukaryota > Metazoa > Arthropoda > Insecta > Zygentoma > Lepismatidae > Lepisma > Lepisma saccharinum. Next base: position 6,285 of record JAGDQP010016747.1, read on the forward strand.
TTTGTTTACGCTTTGGAATTATGCATATATTAAACACATAGCCTATTTCATACGTGTTTATGCATTTTTAATCTATAGTTTCTGCTCTGTCTAATCGAAGTCATTACAGGCAGAAACGGAGCATTTTTTAAAAGGGAGGAACTGCAATATTTCATTCGAAATAGTCGAGGGGTTGACATAAGTTTATGATTTATAAAATAACGAATAGTGATGAAATTGAGGGCTATGTTTCGGGTTTCAGCACCCCTAGTCCCCTGTAGTGCCAACACTGCTTTCAAGAAGTAAGGTGGATGTCCCTGATATGGCCATGCTAAGGTTTGGGAATTTTTCTAGCCGCCATTTTGAAGGAAATCAAACCATTCTTTTCTTTTTTCATGTTTTACAGGCAAATATACTTTTATAAAAAAAAATCAAACCCCATGATAATAGTATATTTTACTGGTCAAAAAAGTAAATTTCAAAAGTCTACCTAGTGGCCATATCAAAAACGTGTGTACATGATATGGCCACCGTTGTTCTATACCCAATGAACGATCAGCATCCATTATATATTGAATACTTCGGTATTGGATGTATGTAGCTAGGACGGTGGTTAAGGCGTCGTTGGAAAGATGTCGCCGAGTCGAGTTCAAACCCATATAGATCACACATATTGCAGGGGCGGTTTCCGATGTGTGGAGCAATTTATAACTTAGGAAGATGGTTGAGATGTTATTGGAAAGGTCATGTCGAAACGAGTTCAAATTCGTATTATTAACCTAAATTACAGGACCGGGTTCCGAGTTCCAGGGGGCAACTTTCAACTCAGGAACTACTAGGGCTAGGAAGGTGTTTAAGCCTGAGGTGTAATTGGAAAGGTTTTGACGAGGCTAGTTCAAAACCGAATGGACAATCCAGATCATAGGAGCTGGTCCCGAAATACGAGGAGGGAGCAGTTTTCAGCTCGGAAGATCCTAGACGTAGGAAGGTAGTTGAAGTGTCGTTGGAATTATGTCGCCACAATTTTTCCAACGGAACATTAATCATGCAAATAGGATACTCGCGCTGCTGAAGCCTGGCGGTAGCTTATATGCACAGTCCCCCAACTGGTCTACACCTCATTTATTTTAATGGGCATCTCCTCCTTTCCCTGTACTCTTCATTTGCTACTGGCCATTTGTTGAATGTTAGTTATTATTTATGACATTTAGACATCTTTGGTTCAGATCGAGATTTGGTATGGGAAAGAATATGGGAGGAATCGGCTTTGGGCAAGTTGAAAGGTGTGACTGACGGAAAATTATTGAAAACTTCAGTTAGGATAGATGGTTACTGGGAACGATCCTAGGATCTACAGTGTGCGAAGCCGAAGCTCTAACTGGCTACTTGTTGTCCGTTCTTTGTGTCCTCTGCATCTCTCTATCATTTAGCCTTTCAGATATCCTGATTTAAACATTATAAAAATTTCGGATTTAAATACAATTATCTAAAAAATTATCGAGATATTGAAAAACGCATTCAATAATAGCGGAAAGTTTACAACGTGAATCACTCTTGGCACCTGGTTCTAATAATAAAGGAGTTCCGAACTGACGAATGGAAGCACCGATACTTTGTAAATTCATATGTTGAATTCAATTTTTATTTATGTCCCTTAGGCATCTAAGGCTCAGACCGGGATAGGGGAGGGGAAACGCTGTTGGAAGGTGTCGGCCAGGGCCTATATTGAAGGTGCCATCCCGGCATTTGCCTGGTGCGGCTGAGAATAAACCTTGAAAATCCTCAATCAAGATGGTCGGCCGCTGGGATCGAACCCAGTGCCTCCCGAATGCTACGCCAACACCCTACCATTGAGCTACGACGGCTCGGTGAAAATTGGTTGAATATCACGTGTGGTACTAAAGCACACCCTAGGTCATTTTGAATAATTTTTTTCGCTTAAAAATCAATTATTTCATACAATACAAAATCAATTTTGCTAACTGTGACTTAGTGAAAAGTGCAATGTAAGTACTGTCAGTAGCCAAAGTAAATAATGAATCATTGACTACTGACAGTACTAACGTTCAGTGGCGCTGAGTGCTATTGTTTGCCCGTTGTGCAACACCCCCTTTCTTAACGTGATTTAATTTTTAATTCAATCAATCTAAAATATAGAATATATAATAATATTATACCCTCGGAGTTCAAAAAAGCCATAGTTTCCTTTAGGAAGAGAAAAAATACTTCACAAGTTCATAGTTTAATCTTGGTGTGCATGCGCACACGCTTCATTAGATGTTGGACTGTCATTTCTAATACAATTAGTACAGGACTTGAGACACTGCACGGCAAATGCAAGCAAAGCGTCTCTGCTCATTCCTCCCCTCCTAGCTTTGCAATGCTTCCACAAGGTGGCATTTGTGGCGAGCAAGCGACAAGACCTTTTCCCACGCTGCACAAAGGTCGTCTGTTAGTTCCTTTCATTTACTCGCAGCTTCTCTCTCTCTCTCTCTCTCTCTCTCTGTCTGTGTGTGTGAGAGAGAAGATAAAGAAAGAAAGGGAGAGAGAGAGAGCGTGTATGTGGGTGTGAGCGTGAATATATATATAATACACAGCCATATTCAATTCACTACTGGATGAGGCCTCTCCCGGAGGGAGGAGGTGATCTACTGCTCCCACGCTGACCAGACGTGTTGGGATAGGAGAGACTAGGCTCTCAACTGTGATCGCTGACCAGACCCAGAGCTGCTTGACTTCGGTGATCTTACGGGAACCGGTAGACCAGCTCGGCTAGGGCGTTGCCCATATATATATATATATATATATATGTGTGTGTGTGTGTGCGATCGTGTATATGTTCCTTCATGCTTTCAACAGTGAAGTTACCACAGAATGATAAATCTTGCGCGCGACTTTCTGTATATTGGAGCAACTCCTTAGTGTCGGAAGATAGACGCCAGAACAAATATTTAAACTCATATGCCCACCTCCAGTCTAATCCAATGTGGACCAAACTTTCAGTTCTAGAACATGTTTATACGCTTCTTTACGCTGTGCGACCCGTTTTTTATTTAAGTTTTAAATCCTGAGTTATTCGTATAATAGTATACCGTACTCTCTATGTAATAGAAAATACTGCAAATAATATTTACTTTTTTTGCAAGAATTAAGACATGGACAAAAAATGGGCTACACAGCGATATCAAGCGTAAAAAGCTGAATTATAACTGAAAATTTGGTCCATATTGGTTTAGACTGAAAGTGGACAAACGAGATTAAGTGTCCTCTCCTCTTCCTGTCTTCATATATTCATGAAATTTTTGACAGCATCAGCAGTCAGTCCAGTATCGCTTTTAGACAGAGGTCATTGCGGGCGACTCATGTCACTTTAATCGCGAAATCATAATTTTAAAGCTATGACATCGCCCTATTTCAAATGCTGTGTATATACATTGTTACGCTCATCAAGTGAATCTATTTATGAGAAAACCTGCTTTTATAAATAGAAATGTATTTTTTTTTTTCAAATTTGCAAGGCGTGTGTACTTTTTTTCTCGTAGTTCCCAATCCACCCCCCGCTTTTAAATATTTTTCAAAATATTTCAAAAACTAATATCACTATCAAAAATGTATGTTCATATCCCACTAGAGCTTACAAATTAACATGAAATATAATGGACTGCGATCTCGAGATCTTGTCCATTGATGAGTGATACATTTCCAAAGATTATGATGTCATTATTTAATTGAAGTCTCAGCACTCATCAATCGATAAGATTTCGAGATCGTTGTCACGGTAATTTGTAATCTCTAGTTCGCTATGAACTTACATTTTTGATAGTGCTCTTAGTTTTAGAAATATTTTGAACAATGTTACAAGTTGGGGGGGGGGAGAATCGAGGAGCCCTCTTATCGGAATTTCCTGTCCAAAAGCGTAAATACTGTCTTTGAACATAAGGAGGAAAGCTATTATTCAATGCATGAATAAGATAGTGAAGATGGAGGAAGGGAAAAATACAAACACAATCCATAGCCCTGAAGAACTCAAGAAAACACCTAGTAGCAGCCATTTTAATTTCTGGCTTTTTTTTAAAAAAGTAAAATACTGCTTCTTGTGGAAATTTTGTTTAATCAACTTCAAAATCGAGAAATTTACCCTTCCTTGACACAAAATACTATTTTCCACTTTGCTTTGAAACAAATATTAGGCATATTAAAGACCAGCTTGATTATGCGAGTGAAACAACAGAAAATACAAACACGGTATCAAATAGGAGAAAGAGTGAAAGAATGGAATGGGTAAGGGAAGCAAAGGAAGTATGTGATGTGAATACTTGCGACGCGAAATCCTTACATTCACATGGCACGTTATGGCAGCTACGCTGTTTACTCCAGAGAAATTTCCTAGTTACTTTTGCAATTTTCCGAAACAAACTGTGGAGAAATTATGTTCAATTTACACAGTTCTTGACAAAGAAAATCTCTGTCTTTACGAACTGTCTTCAATCCACTCGGCAGAAGACTTTCGATCAATGTCGGAAGCTGGGGGCTTGTTCGACTTTAACGTTCAAAATAGCTTGGAGAAAACGATTATTGAATCTTCAAAGTATCTAAAACTGATATGAACAATACCAATTACAGTGACACAAATTTCTAGTCACGAAACATTGTGACAAACTATCAAATTCTATTCTTAATATTATAGCTACGACATTTTTCTAAGTTATCTCAAAATCGTAACTAATTGATTTAACGTCCCTTTATTTGAAAATCTGGTCACATCTTCTTTAGTGTATATGTTACGTAATTACTCTCTATGTTACGTAATTACTCTCTATGTTACGTAATTACTCTCTATGTTGACTGATTGTGACTGATTAGCTACCCAATCCTCTCTCACATAGTAAAAGTTCAGGCTCGCAGCCAGAGAGTGGGGTGAGCCCCTGTAAATTTTCCTTTCCCCAATACATATATTTAATTTTATGTATGTTTCGTAAGCCCAAGCCCTTTCCAAATTTTTCTTGACCCCTACTCTTTGTGACCTTCGGCGGGTCTGAGTGCAACACCCAGTGGAGACAACCACTGGTCGCCACTGCTAATATAAAAGTATTTCTAGGCTCACCGACAAAAAAAGAAGAAAAATGATCAGCGGGTGTGTTTGTGAGTAAGTGTGTAATGTATTTGAGGAAATGAATTGCCACGTGAGTGATTGAGTGACAGAATGAGTGAATGAGTGAGTAAAAGAGTGTGAAAGTGTGAGTGAGTGAGTGAGTGTATGTGTGTGTGCGAGTGAAAGAATGAGAGAGTGCGAATGCGGTTAGGTGAGTGGATGAATGAGTGAGTGAGTCAATAAGTGTGAAAGAGAATAAGGGAGTGATAGAGAGAATAAAAGAGAGCGTGGGTGAGTGACTGAGTGGTGAATGAGAGGGTGGATAACTGAGTAAATTAGTGAGAGACTGAGTGAGTGAGTGTCTGTGTGAGAAAATGAGACGATGAATGAGTGACTGAGTGGCAGAATGATTGATTGAGTGAAAGAGAGCGTGGTTGAGTCACTGAGTGGATGAATGATTTTCTGAGTCAAAGAGAGGGTAGATCTGTGAGTGAGTGGATGAACGATTGAGTGAGTGAAAGAGACAGTGGATGAGTGGGTCAGTAGATGAATGACTGAGTCAATGAAAGAGGCCGTGGTCGAGTGAGTGGGTGAATGATTGATTGAAAGATAGAGTAGATGAGTAAGCGAGCTGGTGAATCATTGAGTGGGTGAAAGAGAAAGTGCATGAGTGTTTAAGTTGCTTAATGATTGAGTGAGAGAAACAGAGGGTGGATGAGTGAGTGGCTGGCTGAATGAGTGAGTGAAAGAGAGCGTGCATGAGTGAGCGAGTGAGTGAATGATAATTGAGTGAAAGAGAATGTTGACGAGTGAGTGAGTGGGTGAATAATTGAGTGAGTAAAAGAGAGCGTGGATGATTGAGTGAGTGAATGGCTGAATGCTTGAATGAATGAATGAATGAGAGGGTGGATTAGTGAGCGGGTGGCTGAATGATTGAGTGAATGAAAGACAGTGTGGATGAGTGAGTGAATGGGTGAATACCAGTGTAAGTGAAGGAGGCCGTGGATGAGTAAATGACTGGCTGATGATTGAGTGAAAGAGAGAATTGATGAATGAGTGAGTGGCTAAATGGTCGAGTGAATGAGAGGTGCATAAGTAAATAAGTGATTGGATGATTGGCTGAATGAAAGAGAGAATGGATGTGTGAGTGGCTGAATAATTGAGTGAGTGAAAGAGAGGATAAATAAGTGAGTAACTTGCTGAATGATTGGGTGAGTGAAAGAGAGGTTCGATATTTGAGTGAGTGGCTGAATGATTGAGTGAGTGAAATAGAGTGTGGATGAGTCACAGAGTGGATGAATGATTGGCTGAGTCAAAGAGAGGGTGGATCTATGAGTGAGTGGATGAATGACTGAGGGAGTGGAAGAGACGGTGGAGACCCGGAGAACATCGATCGCTTTCAGTGAATACTTTGTTCTCATCATGAGAATAAACAAGTCTCCGTGGTTTGGTGGTTACCGTGCTAGCTTCTCGTACCTGCGGTAGCGAATTCAAACCCTGATGAATCCATTAAAAAAGAGAAAATTTGATTCATGATTTAAAACCGTGGTAAACACAATTTTCTAATCTCTAAAATTTTATTTCAAATTATTTTTCAAGTAATATTTCTGCTTCTATTTGTGAGTTTCTTCTACCACGATATATCCAAATTTGATTTAATCTATATGTACTGAAACTAACATTAAGCACTTTGAATTGACAATGAATTTGAATTTTATTTATGGCATTTAGGCATCTAAGGCTCAGGCCGGGATAAAGGAGGGGAAAGGATTCGGAAAGGTGTCAGCTAGGGTCTATGTTTGAAGGTGCAATCCCGATATTAGCCTGGTGTGACTGATGAGAAACCTCAGTCAGTATTGTCGGCCGTAAGGATCGAACCCACGTCCTCCCGAATGCTACGTCAATTCTCTACTACTGAGAATTTACAATGAAGAATGAGGGGAAAGTATCTTACTATTCTTGACACCCAGTAAATTATATTCGTATATTCCCATCTACAGTATATGATTTGTGTGCGTGTGTGAATTGATTTATGTTGTTTAAGTGGGGTAACAGGATCCTGGGAGGATTTTTAAAAAATGATTTTAAGACCTTTAGGCATCTGAAGATCAAGCCAGGATACGGTTGGGGGAGTGTGTTGGAAGGTCTACTTTATAGGCACCATCACAGCGTTTGCCTTGTATGAGTGAGGAAAAATCTTGGGAAACCTCACTTAGAATGGTCAGCCGGTGGAATCGATCCCAGAACTTTCCGAATGCTAAGCCAACACTCTAGATTTTTTTTGAACATTGTTCAACCTAATCGGGCTTTACTCGTTCACTTTGATATATCTCTTTAACCTGTAGGCTGATATCCTTAGAATTAAGTTAAAATCACACACACAAACATTCATGCTGGAGGCGTATCACTAAGCCACGGCCTCGCGGTACCGAAAGGATGCCACCAGAACCTAAGTTGATGGTATCATCCCGGTTTTTGTTGAGGACCAAATCTGAGAAAACTCTTTAAGGTTGCCACAGTGTGCGAATAAGGTATTTTTATAGGGGGGATGATATGTTGTTGATATGAAAATAACGTGATAAAATTAATATTATGCATTATATGTATTTCCACATGCAGACTCCCGGAGGGAATTTACCCCCCTCATCCCCTGTTGATTCGCACACTGGGTTTCCATAAGTTTGGTGTATCTTACTTCTGTGAATTCGAGTATACTTTACAAAATTAGGGAAGTTGTAGAATTTGCGTTAAATTTTTCACTTACCACAGCTTTTGTGAATCCCTTCCAAGGATTATTCCTGTGCTCCAGCATCCAATTTTGACAAAATGTGTCACGATGTATTCACATTTATTATTAATAATTGTTATCTTGCATTTTAGTGACCATGGGTTAGCGGAGGTTAGGTAAGGTCAGGTTCGCACAAACAGATAGAAATTTATTTTGAAAGAAAGAAACGAAAGTGTAAAGATAGTACATAACGGAACCTGACCTTACCTAATCTACCCTAACCCATGGTCACTAATCTAGGATAATATACGAAAAATGCAAGCAAGCAATTATTAACAATAAATGTGAAGAGATAGAAATATATTTTGAAGAAATAAAATATTCGCACCCGCCGAGATTTGAAACCGGGTACTTTCACTCAACAAGCCGACGCCTTAACCAATTACTCACGGTCGGAGCTTCCTAATGGAAATTTCGAAGTTGCATTTACACTACACATGTGTTACGTAACAATACTACGAAATGTCATTCGCCTGTGCAGTGCTGTAGTCCCAGAATTATCACAGGTTATACGCTAAGTTTATGAATCTTTAAACAGATATTATGTTTCCATTAAATATAGGGAAGGTATAAGTTAATTTCTACAGAAACAAGAGAGAGCACAAAATACTTTAATTATATTCTAGTGACACAATAACAACGAAATTATATGTATAATTTGTTGCATTGAGAGAATTAGAAACATGATTGTTGAGACTTTTGCACAACTACAAAGCATCTATATCAGTTCAAATTCAGTTACAATTCTTTATGTCGAATTGTCGGCTCTGAAGCCAAGGGATAGAAGTGACATTAACGGATAAAAACGTTCAAGGCAAACTTTGTATGATAGAACCCGAAATATGTTAAGGCCCAAGGTTTCTGTGCATAAACTATGACAGTTTTGTGTCACATACATTTCGGGTTATATTTAAAAGATTACCTCTTACTTCTTTCTGTTCGTCATCTCTCACTCGTATCCCTTGGCTTCTGGAGTCAACGCATAAGTCTTACTTGTTTCACCCTTTATAAATATATTCTGTATAGTATGCTGGGCCTTACTCCATGTATCGTAAAGTCAAACTTCTACCTTGTTTTGAAAACATAAGTCAAATCTCATATTACTCAAGACCTGCACATAAATATCTGCTCAAATTTACTGTACATTGTGCACATTTCTACAAAAGTATTATTGTAGTGAAAAGATAGCAATAATATACTGATCCATATCTTGTAGATATATCCTTTTCTTCTTCTCAGCATTTATTTCCCGATCAAGTATTTGACCGTAGTAATCTCACCGGAACAGACAAATTAATTAAATAAATAAACGAAACGAAAGTAATGGTATATGCATCTTTAAAACTTTGGTAAACTTTATTTTTATATGGGCCAGTTTAGCAACTTTGGACTTCGGCCCATCACGATTTGCCTTTAGCTGTTAAGTGTTAAAATCCACACCCATGCCCCTGCCGGGACTCGAACCCGTTGAGTCGATAGCCTACCGCCGCAGACCGCTCGACCACCTGGCCGCCAATATATATATATATATATATATATATGCATCTTAGCAGAAGGTATACTCTAATGTGTAAGATTAATCAGAGGGTATACGGCGTAACTTGCTGACAGTAACGAGTTTAATGGCTGATTTAACAACACATTTGTTATTATCTGTGTAGGTAAGTGGTCACCGTGTGATACTCTTATTCTCAAGGTTCTTGGTTCGATTCTAAGCCTGGATTTCAAAATATTTTCTTGAAGGGATTAAGCGCTGTAAATTATGTTCGCGATTGCTACTGAAAGAGATTTATCCCATAAAGGAAGAAACACAGAAAACAGAGAGAGGGGACAGGGGAGAAAGACGCAGACGTATCCTTAAGCGTTAAAATTTCATTTATTTCCATGTATTTCGCTATTTTTCTTTCCCTCTTTCCTTCTTTTCTCCTCTTTTTTCGCTCTTTCCGCATCTTCTTCCATGCTTTCTTTCTCTCTCTCTCTCTCTCTCTCTCTCTATCTGTGTGTGTGTGTATGTGTGTTTGAACAAAACAAGTTTTGTTGCATTCTTACCTGATGTCCATACTTTTATTTTCCATTTCCTTGCATTAATTCTTATCTCTTAGATCTTAACGTGAATGTAAATTCTGCCTGTTTATCTCGTATTTCTCTAATGGATGTTCAACGAGTCATCTTTCTTGCTGAAAATGGAGGAATATCCTGGCACACCATGTTTTGGCGCATGTCTGTACTGTCATGTTGGTTGTCTAACTATTAGGCGTACAGTGAAACAATTATCCTAGAGGAAAAAGCTACTATTTCTTAAAACTCCAACCTCCATTCATTATTGTAAGTGACTGTAGAAGGTTATACATTTTGTACTCCACACAACTGGCTACAGCTAAGTTAACCTAAAATTATGCTTTTATACTGTTTGGTAACTCATGTGTTTTCCGTGATAGCACACTGATCTGTTCGATGGAAAACCAGTATATCCCATGAGTACGGGTATACTTGGGCATTAATTCCTCCCTATCTTTTTCGGTGACAAATAACTGTGATTTGGAGGTCTCAGGGCTGAAGTAAACTTAGATACGAAAATGTTTATGACGATAATGCTACCAAATACAGGGTGATTGATTAATGTGTGGATAAGAAATGAGGCTGATTTTCTGACAGCAAAACAAGAAAAATGTTCATTTGAAGAAAGCTCGAAATATGCCTAATTTCGAAGATACAGGTGGTCAAAATTTTGGCGGCATCGTCATAAGTGACGTCATATCTCAACAAATAAAAATGGCGTAAGCGATGTCGGCTTAGCAAAACGCAATCGAAGTAATATATAATACATCCCTTCGAATATGTTTATGATTTGCGACTGCAGATTAGAGGGGAATTTTATGCTTGCCCTATTGAACCATTTACATTCTTGACAATGAAATTCTTAGGAGAGCGCCAATGAGTCCATGTCGAAACCTACCCCGAAATGTTTGCTAGGAGAATCTACGTCCTATAGAGATGTAACATAAAAACAAAATAGAGGTCCATATTGAATGCACGGTATTAAAATAGGGATTGGAATATAATTCAATCAACAGAAGTAACGTTTGCTTCACTTTCGTCTTGGGATGCAACACTGAGGAGTTGTAACGTTACCTCACAAACCGCATCATTTCCGGCCTGGCCAGGGACGTATTTAGAGAGACCTCTGAAATCTATTTTTTTGTCAACTCTATATAATGTTGCCTATTTTACAAATCAAAAATGAATTTCGGGGGGTCCATACCCCCTAAATACGTCCCTGGCGAGGAGTGCTGCAGTGTGGGAGGTGACGCTGCAACTCGGCAGTGTTTTAATCCAGGACGAAAGTGAAGCAGAATTGACTTATTTTGATTGAATCATAAAAAATATAGTTTTTGTATACTTCGACCAATATTCCTTCTCCCAACTCGGTACCTTGCAGTTAGTATGGGTAGCTATTTTTTTTTTTTTTTTTTTTTTTTTAATATATTAACTCTGTATAGAACGTAGATTCTGCTAGCAAAATTTCAGGGTAGGTTTCGATACGATCCCATTTACTATTCCTTGCTATGTTGCGAAACCTGTCTATGCGATACTTCATCAATCACAAACATTGCTTAAATAAATGTACACTTACGTAAGAGACAAGAGAGTTAAGAGTGACTGACAACTATGGCGGACAGAAACCATAGCAACCAATAAATAATTGACCCTAAAACATCAATTATTAAGACTATTAGACTGCAAAACTGTATTATCTGGTATAGTAAAAAGTAATCCATTATTTTTGCATGACATTGAAGGCTTGACTTACCATAGTTAGAATGATCCGATTTAGGTCACATATGCGCCGTTTTGTTCGATAACGTGTTGCCATTTGGAAGGTAATATCATGATGCCTCTCTCATAGAAGCCCTTGTCCCTATTGGCAAAATATTGAGACAGTCGATGTTCACAAGCCTCTCTTGACGCAAATTTTGCACCAGCGAACGTGTTCGCCATGGACATGAACAGATGGTAATCACTCGGTGCCAGGTCCGGACTATAAGGTGGATGCATAAGAACCTCACAACCAAGCTCCCGGAGCTTCTGGCGAGTCACTATCGATGTGTGTGGCCTGGCGTTGTCCTGGTGGAACATAATGCCTCTCCTATTGGCCAAAGCTGGGCGCTTCTTGGCGATTGCTGCCTTCAGACGGTCCAATTGTTGACAGTATCATTCCGAGTTAAGGGTTTGGCCGTAGGGAAGCAGCTCATAGTAGATAATTCCCTGCCAATCCTACCAAACACACAGCAAAACCTTCCTGGCCGTCAATCCTGGCTTGGGCACCGTTTGCGCCGGCGCACCGCGCTTCGACCACGACCGTTTTCGCGTGACGTTGTCGTAAGTGATCCACTTTTCATCACCAGTCACCAACCGCTTCAGAAATGGGTCGCTTTTGTTGCGATTCAGCAGCGATTCGCAGATGGAAATTCGGTCCATGAGGTTTTTTGCGTTAACTCGTGTGGCACCCATACATCAAGCTTCTTTGTGTATCCAGCCTTATGCAAATGGTTCCACACGGTTTTTTGTGCGATGTTTAGCTCTTGGGCAATCGAAACAGTGCTTACATGACGGTCAGACGCGACAATGTCCATGATTTTATCGACACGTGGCCTTCCAGTGCGTGGTACATCTTTGACGTCAAAATTACCGGAACGGAATCGACGAAACCAAAATTGCGCGTGATTGGCTGTTACAGTATCAGGACCATAAACACTATTCACATTTGCAGCCGCCTGGCTTGCGTTTTCGCCTTTATCGAAGAAAAACTGTAAAATATAGCGTATTTTCTCTTTGCTAGTGTCCATTTTGACGCGCGCTCACACAACACTGAGTCAACTCATCACAACTATCTGAACAGTGTTTGTAGTACGCAATCTCATCGTTTGAACGCCATCTCGTTGAACCCGATCGGACTTATGCAACGCGAGATACAGATCACTGAAACCATCTATTGGCAAAATAATGGATTACTTTTTACTACACCAGATATATTATACATATTATTATAAAACAGCAATGAATAAAACGAAAGCGCAATGGATGGGCATAATTAGCCATTTCCGCGTTAGATTACAAAATACGAATACGAATACACTTACGTAAGTACGTTATTGTGTGTCCAGCTATGATGTCATTTGTGACGATGCTTCTGTAACTTTGAGCGGCTGTACCTTTGCCACGAATTCACCCTCAATTTTTTTTATACGCAATAATTTATCACTCTGTACATTTTCCCACATAACTTGAAGCAGCTTTAATTTATAAGCAAGCAGCTTCTTCATAAAGGCCGCTTTAGACGAGAAAATTTCTCGTACGATAAATCTTAGCGAAAGCAGTTTGCCAGGGTAAAAAGAAAAACAGTTATGGATTTATTCCATAGCATCTTGCCCTATTGTAGCATTCTTGCTTTCACAGTCTGGCACTACTGCTAATCGTAAGATTCATCGTAGCATAAATGCTGTCGTCTAAAGCGGCCTTAAGCTAAGCAAGGAACTCACCGTTGAGTGAAAATACCTGAGATATACTTACGAGGTCATAACAAAAATTATTTCTTGAGAAGAAAACACCAGGCTTGGACAGTTTTTATTCGACAGTTCATTAAATTGAGAATGTTGTCTGTAAGCGAGCTTTTTTTTTATTATGGTAGGTCTTGGGAATTAAAGAACAAAATAATTGAAAAAAAAACCTAGGGTGATAACTTGTCACATCAGATATGCCCATTTACAATCTTAAAAATGAATTTGAAAATAACGTCTTTACTACGATATTGAGGAGTACAAAACATCCATGTATCTATTAAAATACCTACGCCTCGTGATGTAGACGGTAACGTCGTAGACTCCAAAGTGATAATGGGTAGGCACGTTGGTTAGAACCCCACGGTTGACTGTTCTGACTGAGGTTTTCCAGTGTTTCCCTCAGTTTCACCAGGCGAATGCCGGTATAGTGCCTTAAGACAGGTCATGGCCGATACCTTCCTCATCCTCTACCTAACCCATACCGGCCTGAGCCAAAGATGCCAAAAGGCCTTGAATAAAATTCAAATTATGAAAAATTAGTAACTTTTTGCCATTTGTTAGTTTCGAGTGTTAAAGGTGTTAGGACCAGTTCTACAATCGACGGCTAAGCTTCTGGTCAGGGTTAAGTTGAGGCCAGCTCTCATCTTGCGTACTCTCATTGGCCAAAATATGACTGTTGGTTCAACGTTGGGTTACTGTTAGTGATACCACCCAAAATGAGCCACTAATAAACAGTTGTACAAATTAACTTTGTAGTAAATTGCTGATACACAAAATACAAATGCAAAACGTCTAATTGATCTTTCTTCTCCGTATTTAGAATAAATAAGCGTTTTCTGAACGTTCATCATAAAGACTTTTCTTTCTTTTTAAGAAATGACTAGTTTTCTTTCTAAATACCCAGGAACTTGACTGGTGTAACTTAGGAAAGACAAACGTAAAACCCCAGTCAGGATGGTCGACCGTTGATAATCGAACCCAGGACCTCCCAAATGCGGATCCAACTGCACCACGGCCAATCGTTTTTTGAATTGCAGAAATCTACTGAAATAAAACATGAACTGTCAATGTTAGAGTCTATAGAACTGAAACAGCTAAGTAAATCGAGATTGCTGCATTCAAATCTTAAATCCGTCTCTTTCTATTTGAGTTTAGTTGGAGTGTTTGCCTATATTACAGATGGACAGACATATAACGTAAGAATAACAGATGACCAAATTGATTTATTATATGAACGCTAGCTGATTTGCCCACCCGTTGGTGCGGGGTGAATAATATATGTTAGGAACAGTCATCGGGATTGTCACCAATACTAGCTTCCCCGTGGCGGGCGGGGCCCCTAACTTGGGGACTTTTGGGGGTCCTCGCCCCATAGAGGAGTTTTGCTGATTTGCCCGCCCGCTGTGCAGGGTGAATAACATGTTGGCAACAGTCATCGGGATCCAAGATGGCGACATTTTCAAAATATCTTTAATATTTTTCTGAAACTACTCTTGATAATACACATTTATGCCAAATTTCTTATCTCTAACTTAAACGGTGTGGAAAATGGTTTTGGGGCGGCAATTTTAAATTCAAGATGGCGACTGATATGATAACTTCGCATACGGGTTCAATATCTGATCAAGTGCAAAAAATCATTCCAATCGGTCAAGCCTTTTTGGCGTGATGCTCACGCAAATATAGTCACACTCATTTTGATATAGAGAGATAACGTCGGGCGGATAGCCGTGAGGTCTAAGGCGTTATAGGCCAAAGACTGGAAGGTCCCAGGTTCAAATCCCGGCAGGGGCATGGATGTTTGTGGAATTTAAGTGGCTGTAAATGGGCGAATCGTGACAGGTTGAAGTCAAAAATTAGTAAACTGGCCCATATAAAATAAAGTTTACCAAACTTTGTATAGAGAGAGGAATCAATTACTAGAAAATATAAACATTAAAATGTAAAATTGATTTTGTTTGAACTACTTCAAAACACTATTTTATTTCTATAAATGAACTACATATATAGAAAAAGCTGTTACTAAAATAAAAGAAACAAAGTTGGAATCAAGACAGAACAAAAAAAAAAAAAAACTTGAAAGACGAGTGTCTGGGATCGCTTGTGGTCAGAAACCAACAAGCACAGTAGTTGTTTCTGCAGTTAGATAATCTGCATTCCTGTTCTTCAATTAGTAATGGTATGCTAAATGGCGTTCAATGGTACGAAGATCATTTCTTATAAGGATAAGCAAATAAGTCACATGTGGGCCATGCCATTTAAAGTGGCCCAGACATAAATACTTTGGTCGCTCGACCTGTTTCAATATATATATTCTAGGATATGTGAATAGTTCAAAACTGGTATTCTTTTATTTTTATCCCCAGTGTTCGATTTGCCGGGAGGGCTGTCAGGGATTGAATATCAAAGACAGTTGAATTTTTGTCCACTAATACGTTTATAAGTATTGAAGTTATACAGAATATGAAGGTTAAGATATGATTCCTTAACTTTTTATGGATTTTTAAACATCCAAAAATTCGTGTGACTGTTGGAGGATCAATATCTGTAATGACAGACCAGACACAAATCTAATTCTTTCAATGCTATGCACTTATTTAAGAAATATCTACAGCAAAAATACAAAATTTGGGATTTTAACTTGAACTTACAAATTAACGGTGACTAATGCACGCACTCTTATATAAATATATTATATTCCCACCAGAGTGCCACAGAAAGATATGAATACATACATTAGGAAGATGTGATAGGCACACTCATTGCCTTGGCATCAAAGGGTTCCTCTTGGGTTCGATTCCCGGTTGGAGATACAAGTGGTTTAGGAACCCACGTTAAACTGTATGTCCCGTACTTAAGACGTCATCTTCATCCGACGGAAGGGAATGGCAAGCCACTATCGGTTCACCTTGCCAAGTGATCTTCGGACAAAACTTTTTTTTACAAGTTCTTTTATGTTACGAAAAGAACTTTTGTAGTAAATGCTGAAATTCGAAACTGTAAAGCTCATTGATCCTGTTTTAGATCTATGAAGCCTGCTTCGTTGATTTTACCTGAGCCTCCTGAGAGAAATCATAGTGATGTGTATACTTTACTGCTCGGGTCGATGACATATTGCATTTTTGGTCTTTGTATTTTTTATAATGAAAGAAAAAAATAACTATCTAACCTGAAACCTTTAACCTATTTTCGGGAAATGTGTAATACTTTGAAAATTGTGTAAAAATGTTGAAGAATACAAAAGGAAGAAAAGGGGGCAAATAATTATAAGAACGAACAAAAAGAAGTTTTTTTTTTTTTAATAAAAAGAGATTGTGGAAACAACCGGCGTTACAGTTAAAAGTTTGTAGCAGATCTGACATTTGTCAACTTGCACATTTTCTTCAAGTTTGCAGCCTTGCAATGCCAAACTTTCAGGAATTTTGCTGTGCTATCTGGGTGGTTCTATTCCAACAATCACATTTAAATACTATTTTGACCAGTTCGCTTACGTTTTATACTTTTCATGCAAACGATTAAAATTATCAAGCAGACTTTGAAGGAAGAAACGTTTTTCTGTTTGAATATCCATATCCTATGATGAACCAGTTCACAGATATTACATTTTCCGTAAACGTCTGCAAACTCAAATTTTTATATGTGCTGTAATATAAAAATGGCCTAGGCCTATAGTAATCAATCGGAGGGATAAAAATAAAACAAAACCCTTTTGAAGTATTCTTATAAAAAGAATATATATACTTAAAAATAATACTTTTTGAAAGAGTCGAGCGAGCGACCTATGCTTAATCACTTATGATGAAATGACCCATGTCCTTATTTATGTACTTATGATGGCCTCATTCGTAGTTTTTGTACCCCCAGTGGCACACACATGGTGACTTAGTGTTGTCAGCAACAGCTGAATGTCCGCCGTTCCTGTGTTTTATTCACGCAAAAACGTTGATTCAACCAAATTTGGTTGAATGAACGTCAAAAAGGTGGACATTGAACTGTTTTATTCTCATAGATATGTTGATTCAACAAGATTTGGTTGAATATATCGTCGAGAAGGTGAACATGCAACGGTTTACTCAATGTTAAGGCAACTTTCTACTTCTCGAGATAGCTGTCATCACCAATTTATATATCATTAAGATACGATACTTTCGAGTGTTTGTCCCATAGGTGCACATTTTGACCCGACTTCAATCAATCTCAACCTCGTGAGGGAGAATGAACCTCAAACTCACTCAACCTAAAACTCACCTTGGAACATCAACCTCATCCTCACGATAGGACTTGAATCTCGATTTCATTGAACCTCGAAGTCGCCATGGAACTGCAACCTACCTGACTCAACTTCGACCTAAGGACGGACTTCAATCTCAACCGACATAACCTCAAAGCTTCGATAGAATTTCCTCACGTATTGAGTTCGAGGTCAGATGAGGTCGAGGTTGGTCCTATTTAAGTTTGGTCATGGTTAAACAACTTTGGGTTGTCCTATATTTACCTAAATTCTCCGAATGTGAAAGAAGCTATAAGCCAAAATAATATCCATCGATTGGAATCTGTTTCAATCTTGAATAATGATTTACTTTATGAGTCGATTCTAAGATTAAATACATCAACCGGGCAATTGTAGATCAGTTCATATAGCGCTGGCTTCGTCTTCGAGATATCCTGAGTTCGATACCAGCGACCGACCATCTCATATTTTTTCTTCAGTCACACTACGCAAATTCCGTGATAGCATCTTCAACTTGGCGCCAGTAGAGAATCCAGGAGGGTGTGCGTTCCCGCTCCTTAAGGAAAAATACTATATTTTTTACATTATTTCAACAATTCATCTCAGAAAAATGTTTGACTTGTTTCCGGACAAATCTAATTTATCTAGAAATAACAATTTTGGGGCATACTGGTGTCATACTCCAGGATCAAATATACCAATATGAGGGGAAATATGATAAATTTATATTTTAAAATTTCACAGCAGAAAAATATAGAAACTGTCCCTGGTCCCGCTTACTAAAATCTTGGATACGACACTGCTTTGCGCTGATTGACTACTTCCTACATCCTTTTTCCTCTCTCGGCTTCAGCCATAGATGCCTGAAGGCTATAAATTAAATTAAATTCAGATTCAATTAAGTAATCCGTGGATGTGAATGAGCAAAGTTGCTAAAGAGACACTACAAAATTAATTTAATCATTTTTACAATTTTATTAAATAGAGACAATTATGAGGTAAATTTAATTGCTAGTTGAAGAGTAATTGTATTGTAAGTTCAATTTATTCAAAATGTGGGTTCTATTTCCTTTTTGTTTCAATGTTAAGCATGAAAATTAAGAACGCTATGAATGTCTTCAGTTCAGAGGAAATAACAAGATCAGGTGCCAGGTTGTTTTCGTCTTCACGCTCTTGTATTACAATGCAGCATCTCTGTGGGAGCTCATCCTGTCAGGTATTTAAGACTTAGGGTTTTTGGCTGCTGGCTGGCATTTGAAGTACAGAAGTCTTAGATGCTCTCTGGGCTAGAGAGAATCCTCCTTAAGATGTTGCCTATAAAGCTGTTGGAAGCTAGCAGCTCTCGGGCTAGCTTCACGTAAAGATATCTTGAAATGTTCTTGTCAAAGTAATTGCTGCTCAGATATAGTCGAAGTAACATAACATTTCTGAATAGAGAGAGGAAAGTTTTAAAGTTGCCATCAAGTTTATAGGACAGGAGAACCATAGTGGTTTAAGATAGAATCGGAACCATCTGTCACCCATGACGTTGCGACGTAATCAAGTAACGAAGTGGCTGGCATATTTTATATTTATTTGCGATGGTCTTCTTTGTGCCCGTTTCTTTGACCTGAAACCTCCAGAAGCTCTTGCTGAGAGAATTGAGTCACGGTACGTCTAATGGATGTGAGATATACGAAATGTTATTTTGAGAGCACAGAAGTTTTGTGCTACAGTTATTTCAGTAAGAGGGGAAAGCGGCAATACAACCTAAACTGGACACGCATTACATATAAATCCGATAAACGTTTCTTTACTCAAAATTCGGTTCCTGCTTTGGTTACCATTATTATTATTATTATTATTATTATTATTATTATTATTATTATTAT
>JAGDQP010016747.1:29330-39967 GCA_022664845.1 Lepisma saccharinum
TGTGTGTGTGTGTGTGTGTGTGTGTGTGTGTGTGTGTGTGTGTGTGTGTCCTTAGAATTTGCCAAGGAATATCATTATAAACCCTATGGGTGAGTATCACCCAGTATGCCTCTTCCTAAAAAGTTCAATTTTAGGGAATGTACCGGGAAAACAACTACGTGGTCACACGCCGATAGTGTTATTTTGTAGGAGAAAAAGTTTTCTCCTAGGGAGGGAAGTTTTCTGCTAAAATACATTTTCTTCCTTACATATGAAAATTGATGTACTAAGTAAGTCTTGAATTGAGGTATCTGGTAACAGTGATTCATTTCTAGCCTACAGAGACTAAAGAAAAAAATATCTAGTGGATATTTCACAGCCATTTTCCCCTACCCCTCTCATAGTAAAAAAAGGTAAAGCTATCCCCTGTGCGATACGCACGCGCCATGAACGTTGCATGGGGATGTGGAGGTAGCGCTCCACATTTTCTTGACCTACGGTACGAAGTGAGGTGGGGTGGTCAGTCCCACGCTCGACCGCCTTTACCTTTCCAAGGCGACCAGAAATACCAAGAACACTCTGGTACTCAATTTGATAGGAGGCTGAGAGCACCTCAGAGCGCCAGGCATGGGAACACTAAGAGAAAAGTCTCCACCTGTCCTGACCCCTCTCATAGTGGAGACACTAATTGCACAAAAGCGATTAAGATCTATACACGCGACATTAATGCACTTTTTTTTACGACTTAATGTTCATCTCAACTAAAGTAGACCTGATAGGGTGTACCCGATTTTAATGGCCACCATCTTGTATTACGATGCCATCTTGATATTCTTGCAACGCTCGTTGTAAAACTAGTTTTCCCGAGAACCGTTCGTCCGATTTCTATTAACTTTTTTTTGTAGCTAAAGTTACGTAACTTACTAGCCGCATGTCATAGGTATGAAAAACGTAGAAGTGTCTGCCTCTTTCTTGTAATAAGCCATTGAAATCATTAAAAAAGTGTCCGTAAATTGAAAATTAATGCTCATTATGGGGAAGGTTTTTAGAAATCGTCCGAACGATTCTCGAGAAATCGAGTTGTGCAGCGAGCGGTGCAAGAAAATAAAGATGGCGGCCATGAAAATCAAGTGTACCCCGCTCAGGAATACTTTATGTGAAATGTAAATTAAATCGTAAAAATTTAATGTGTTAATGTCTCTTGTATAAATCGATGCAATTAGTGACTCTATACTGTCAGTGACAAATAATACACTGCGTGTGGAGATTTGGAACAAAGTACAGTAGAAGTCCGATAGACCGACATCCAACAGTATGGAACGTCCGATTGTCCGGCACCATCCCATTTTTTAATATATTTTTTTTTTCCTGTAAACACTTGTGAAAGACAGTTAAAACTTTGAAAGCGCTTGGCGCGGTTCGGAATCATTCGGAAGTGTCCACTACGCGTCTGCTACTGTTAGACGCAATCAGCATTGTTCGGAATCAATCGGAAGCTTTCGGACTTTACTCGGCTGATCTCGGCTGTCACCACATACAGGTTCAGTTCATTGATTTCGCTGTACGGCTTAGCCTATACCAGTAGTAAGAAGTACCGCCCGATAGTCCGGCATTTTCGGTAATCCGGCACCGGTCCGGTCCCGAACGTGCCGGACTATCGGACTTCTACTGTAACAGAGTCACACGCGTGGAAGTCACACCTATGTTTTGCACTCGACAGGGAAAGAAGCATTGGTTCCAGTGATTCTGCCAGCCCTGACCCCCCCCCTTCCTGTGGGGGCCATCCCCACAAAATTCTCGAGCGTACCCGCAACTTATTATTTTATTTTTTTCACTGTCAAAAATCGATAAAAACCATGCAGAACTCCACTTACACACTCCCAAATTTGATTTTACAACCCCCAAACTTAAAATCTTCCATAATCCCTGGGTACAACAAACAAATAATGTTAATTTATAGAGAAAATATTGTTTGATTTGTAGGGTTGCTGGTTGGGATTTCTGCTTCTATACGAAAATTTTCATTGCTTGTCTTTTCCTAAATATTCCCCCAGCTTAGGATATGAACATGTATAAAGTAAAGTATTCTTTTTAGCGTCAAAAAATTTTTCCTCCTTTCTGGAAATCGATAGAATTTTGAAAAGCGAAAATGAACTAAATTTATAACACTTCAGGTTGAAGAAGACATGTAACAGCTTGTCGAAAGATTTCTGTGATAAATCATGAAGAAACGACCCGAAGTAAAAAGTTGATAAGATACCAGAAAACAATGATTTCCCCTGATTTCGTCTTCCTTTTAAACGCAACGTGTTACTTACATGCAACAGGCATGTGATCACACACGTACATACAGTACATCCACATAACATACACAATGTCATCTCTCATCGACCTTGAAAAAATTGTGTATATCTGACGCTCAGAGAGTCTCAGCCAATGAAGAGAAGGAGTTCGAGGGCGTTAAACCTTGAGAACAGCTGACGTCACGAATTTCCGATTTCAAGTACATCAGTCTGTCTGTCTCCAGAAGTGGTTAGAAACCACGAAAAACACAGTTGACAAGATTACACGCAATGTGCATGCAGTATCATTTTATTTTGCCTTTTTATGGTGAAATGTAATTCTCATTCGCCAGAACAAATTCCCTGCCTTTTCCAGTTTTCCAAGTAAAATGAACAAATTCCAGAACACCATACAGATTACAGAGTGTTTAAAAAAAATGGGTCAGAAATTTAATGGTGAATTCTTCACACAAACAAGAAAAACGAGGGGGAAAAAAGTTCCTGGAAGCAATTTTAAAACAGCGCCCCAACGTGGCACGGTATCGTTCGTTATAAATTACGTAATATCTCGACAAATAATGACCGTTGACATGTTTGTTTAGCAAATCAGAATCAAAGTTGTATTTAATTCATCTATTTGAACAAAAAAGTTATTCTCTCTTTCCACAGACTGTGTGCCTAAAACGCGACCAATTGAAAGTTGTGTTTGACCTGAGTCATATGATATAGGCCTATGTTTTTTTTTTTTTCGCCGAACATCGGCAAGATACATTTTTCGGCACTTGAAATTAACATGGAAGGTTATGGGAGAGGACAATATTTCGCGATTTCCGGAGCCGGAGAAGCAATGATCTCAACTAGTTTTGGATATGTTATATAGCTTATCCTATTAAGCTACGTCGAAAAGCCTATAATCGATTCCGGAAAACATCAGTAACTTACTGATTTCGACACTTATGGGAATGGAAACATATGGAAGGGAACAGTTTGTCGCGATTTCTGGACCACAGGGGTAGCAGGTGACCTCAATTAACTCTTGATATGTTATAGCGTTACTTAAGATTCATTCAGAGAGCCCTCCGGAACATTTATTCATGCATTTTTGTATATATCTCTCAAATGGCTAGGATTTCGACGATTTAGCGAATGAACATCAATATTGAGTAATTAATTTGATCACATCCACGTTATCACTTTCTAGATATTTCAAACAGCTTCTGGGATATGCGCGCTGAAAGTCGTACATTATCGTATAGTCTTATCAAGGGAGCCATGTTGGCCGCCATCTTGGATTTTCACCACTATAGGCACTCTTCTGCTAACATAGAGAAATCTGATTTAGGTCAATAAAACTAATAATAAAGTTGGTTCGGTCTAGTTCTTGGGGAATGGTCCACATGAAGGAACGCTACGTGGCAGGACGCGGACTAATATATATTATATCTACAAAATTAAAATCATATATCTAACTCACGTTGGCATGTGTTATGTGTCTAACGTACTAGCTATACATAAAAAAAAAAAGAAGTGTGAGAAAACATGCAATTCACGATTTCATTTCAAAGTGAGCGGTTGACGTGAGCGGGTAAAACGAGTGACGTTTGTCTGCTGCCTATCAAAAAATGAAGTTTTCTTTTAGTATTTTCTCTTTCCATTTCGGATTTATTTCTGGACAAAGACCGATGCCAATCATTTTCTTTTTTTTTTTTTATGGCATTTGTCCGTGACCTTCCCACAACGTGACTTAACATTAACGTGATGAACCACAATGATGGTAGATTCAACGGCTGTATATTTGAGATTGACTACGTCATTCTGACGTCAGTTCTCGTTTACCGTGTTACTAGATACAGAACTAATCATTCAGAAGGCATATTTTAGTGTTTCTTTATTTGGGGTTTTTCACCGTCTTGTGAAAGACATTAACCTTTATGTTCTAGCAGTTAGCTAAGTCTCTTCAACATGACTGATTATTATCGTCATCTTATAAACAATAATATGTTTCAAAATAAATCTGTAGGTCCGGTCTTCAGCCTCCACTTAGTAGTGAGTGAGAAACCACCATCGGTTCAACTTGTCCATGAACCATCAAAGAGTTGTCGCCTTCTGATAAATAAATTATGGGACGCTCGGCAAAAATATGGGATAAAAGAAAAATACGAGACAGAAAAATAGGGGATAAATTTGAATCTAAACTAAAAGTAACTAGTGAGGCCCTGCACAATCTAAAACCTCTATAATAATATTTTTTTCTCGACTGGCGGGCGGAAAAGGGATAATTCGTATGTTGAAACTATGTGTGTGAATTTACTTCTCATAATACAGGACAGCTACTAATATTGTAATACGGGACGCGTAATTTTTACCTAAAGTACGGGACAGGTAGCAACCCTACCATGAACCTTCTCATCCAATTCTCATGATCAGTTGATTACGGTTGCTAACTTTGGAACAGCACTGGCCAGGCAGTCTAGGACATCATTATTTTAACCTAACCTAAGGTGTCCTTTAACAGACATTATTCGAGGAACGTTAGTAGAGCGTTGGCGTAGCCTTCAGGAGGTCGTAGGTTCAATCTGAGCGGCCGACCATTCTGACTGAGGTTTTTCAAGGGCTTTTCCTCAGTCACACCAGGCAAATGCCGGGATGGTAACTTCAAAAAAGGCCATGGTCGACACCTTCCCAATTTTTTTCACCTACCCTATCCCAGCCCGAGCCTTAGATGCCTAAGGACCATAAATAAAATTCAAATTCGAGACACGTTTATTGTATTGTTCTGTCCAAATACTAAAATCATTATTAAATTTATATACTTGTAATAAGAATGTTTTAGTAAGGCTCCATATATAAAGGCTATCCGTTATCAAACAATCTTCCCTTATAGACAACAGTTACACAATCCTAAGACAAATAGTTGCTCATTTCAATGTAGACAATAGAATCCTTCTGTAACTGTTCAAATAAACAACTAAGCTTAGCAACCTCATATTCTTAATCCTGAAAATATCCAATCACCTTGAAATCACAAAATAAAAGAAGAAAAAATTAAAGCTTGAGAAACCATAACAGAAAGGAAACAGAAGTTTAACACAAATTTAGCATTATTGTTTCTCTTTCACTGCTAGAATGGAGATACGAATAATTCAAAGAGATTGGTTACACAGAAATATACCACTGGTACGGTGAACCATTGGAGAAAAAACTTCTAGTTAAATAATGATAAAGGGACCAAACTATTTGATACAAGGTCCGGTTTTCCTAGAGAATACGAAAACAAAATTATGTATCAGCCTTCCTATTTCAGCATCACAAGGACAAATGATATTTCTGATATTGAAAACAATTTTTGGCTGAAAGAAAAAAAAAACCGGAAATAATTCTTTTATTTTGCTATTTGTAACCACACACGAATAAACAACAAATCTAATACAGTATTCAGTGCACGTCACCCACCCCTACATTGACACAAAATCTAAGACTTGAATCATTCACGGAACAATAAAACAAAATCCAGGAGACCCTCCACTTACATTTGAATCTCGGTTTCACGTAAGGCTTTAGGCAGCTATGGCTCTGGTCAAGAAGACCTTGCATGTTGGACGTTGGTTCATTATAAATTATTCTGGAGCACAATATTTGTTGTTTGTTTGTTTTAGGAAGGATCTAACAAAATCAGCATCTGTTATTTTCTCTTTGACCTGTCTGACCTATTGACGACCTTGGCCTGAAATCGATTCCTATCTGTTTTTATTAAGTACTGTACATTATATATGAGTGAATATAAATATTCTCACGCAAACACACGACTTCTTGAGCAAGATACAGCAAACCACAACCACTCATTTCGCTCTTTTTTCGTTGCTGGAATCAGGTCGATGAACTTTCTTCGAGACGACGGCGTGCTTAGGACACGCACTGAGGGACGAGCGAGCGAAGAGAAAACTACAGAAACAATTACTCGTTCAACCACAATGGCGTCTTTTCGAAACATTTATTTGTTATTATTATTACTACTACTGATAGTACTACAAAGAGAAAGTGTTTCATCATAGTAATGACGAAAATAAAATCCGCTCACTCCCAGAATGCAATGCACCGTATATCGTCCTCTTCTTCTTTCTCGCTCCAGAGATCTTATTTCCTCTCACCTTACCAACAAAACCAGGAGTGGAAATTGTGTAACAATTTTTGTCTTATAGAATAATTTCCATCAAGTAGATCCTTGCTATAATTTATATAGTATGATATAAAAAGCCTGATTACGAGCATTTTCAAACACACATCAGTTACCTTGTTTAGATTCGGTCCAGTGTGTTGGTAACAGTACAGTTCAACTTACACCGAAAATGAACGTTTGTTAAATCAGAAATTTAGAATTAGGTATAGTCATTTTTTTAGACGTAAAAGCTTTGGGCCATTCTAGTTACCTTTGACTTCGGCCCGTCACGATAAAATTTTGAAGCCACTCCTAGTTAAAATCCGCAAACATCAATACCCCTGGCGGGATTCGAACCCGAGTGTTTAAACATGTCATTATACGGAGAAATTCTCACTCTAGGGCGATAGCTTATGTAAAACTGCCAGACCATCCAATAGGGTTGTCAATTGTCATCTTCACCGAGTGTCCCTAACTTTAAAATTGTTACTTTGAGAACAGACTCCTTCAGTTTCGACCTAATGATCCCCTCCTTTCATATTTAATTGAAAATTTTGTCGGACAACCTGAATTAGTGATCTGCCGGAAGGCATGTCAATGCTATGAATATCCCTGGGTAAGGCAAACCAATTAAGGTTTTACATTACGGTGAAGATAATGATGGGACCAACAGTTTAAAGTGAGCTCCGAATCATTTGTGCACAGCAAAAAAAGACTGTGTTAATTAAACACTTTTCGTAGTTCCAGAGCGACCACCACTTCTTGGTACTAAAGCAGCACAACAAACGGTGTTGATTTCGATGGTTGAACACAGTGTATATATTGTTAATGCTGATTAAACACAATAGAGGGTATCACAGTGCTGAATCACCGAAATCACAGTGCTGAATCAGGTTGTCTCAATGACACGTAACTCCCTAGAGGTGTATATTTTATTCAATTCTCATCACATAAATATGTCTTAGATTTGGGCACATTTTAAATAGTAAAACATTTTAAAATCTAAAAGCGCACATTGCGTATTGCTGAAACCTACATTTCATGAACAATCCTGTAGGGTTTAAACATCTTCCTTTAGCGTACTCAAGCACTCTTCTAGAGCTCCCTGTTAGTCAAATGGTTAACATTCTCGCTTTCGGTCCAAGTGGTTTAGGTTTTCCCGGTCGAAAAATGAAATTTCGGCATTGACCCAGCATCATGATGCCAACTGGAAGCTCCTTGAATCATCGAGTAGAGGACTCCGGTCTCGAAAGTTAGTTAAAGCTATTGTGGTGGGGGAATCGTTGAACTGAGCGCGTCACATTCTCTTAGAATGAAACTCGAGCGGTTTATTAGTAAATAATAATAATTGAGTTTAATTTAATTTATGGGTTTGTTTATTATACAATGTGCTAAGAACAGCAAATATGCAGCATTATAAACGGAGAAATTTAGAGTAAAAACATACGATACCTGTTATAATTTTGTACAAGTCTTTTTTATAACTTTTTTTTAAAATTAGCAGCAGATAAAGGTTCATATTTTCTAATATTGTATGCAGGCACATTAACACTAATTTCATTAAGTATGTGGTCTGACTTATATTTTTAACTAATTGCCTCGCACATAAACTTGGCATCATTTAAATCTCTTCCATCTTTCAACATTTCTAGAGGAAAAATATTTAGCCAGTAGTTATAATTATTATCAAAGTAATCAAGTTTCGCTCTGATAAACCCTTCCAACAAATAACTTTTGAACATCTTCTATTCTATTACTTAGAGTGACCCTAACGTTATTCCAAATTACTGAAGAAAATTCTAATTTCGGTCGAATTAGCACCTTGTACAGAAATAATAATAATATAAATGCAATAAATGAAATGGTATGACCAAATCAAGAAAGAGACTGAATATTTGGGTTTTACCTTGCAAGCACCGAGCTAAGCTCGCAAATCATTTTACGGGAAACCATGTGAGCCTGGAAATCCAGGACAATGACTAACAAACAGATTGTCGAAGGGGTTTCAACATATTAATGTTTTGTTAGGACTTCACCTATTATTTTCTATGTCACGAGCCGCCACTACTAAACCCTAGTAGAAGACAAACGTTGAAAAACAGTAGATTTAACGTTAGTCCCGCTATGTAATTTTAACGTTGTATATATACCTAAATGTCCGCCTGCCTTCAACTCTTCTTTCTCAGTAAAATTATTCGTATCTAGTCCGTAAAGTAAGCACCGCGAAACTAAGAAACAACTCCCCATACATGAAGGTCTGTCAGAAGGCCCGGACCTGGCCACTATCTTCCTTTTCCTGCCCGCTCAAAGACATAATTCCTTTCACATGTGACAGGCTTAGACCATAGCTGCCTGTCTGGCTCACAAATATAGATTAAATAAATAAAAAAACCTATATGATAAACTGAATTTGAAAAGTTTCCAATGCTCAGCTAGACAGATGAATGTGCAGTGCAGCGCTTCGTGTGTGAGAGAGCGGAGAGGGGAAGGGAGAGAGGAAAAGGTAATGTCGGGGTGGTAAATAGTCTAAACTGGGACACAAAATACAAGAGAAAGTTTCACATTTTTGATACCAAATCAAACATAAATGTTACCTCAATTATGATCATAATAATACTTGGTGAAGCGCGAATGTACAATCCCATTCATAAAAATGGCCAGTGGAAAACATATGAAACATTTACTTCAAATTTATAATGAATATTGTTTCGGTATGATCATATTGTGCAACTTACTGGACTTTAAAAGTTGTACACGTGGTCCACTTTTTATGAATTTTCTTGTGTACATACGAGGTTAAACATAACCGAAATGCGAATTTTGATGATCCAGTATAGGCAGCTAGAATCTTATAACCACCTCTACTATTATTAATGGCATCATGATTTATATTTCTCACATTGACCTATAGCTATAGCCCAAAACAAATGATTGGAATAGAAGAACACAGAATTATACTACAAAAACATAATTCATTACATTAAACATGACATGGTGAACTTACAGGCCCAGGTCTTAACGAATAATTTCAATAGAGATGGATTGGCCGAAGAGGACCCACACCTTGGCCTGCAAGATCACCACACTTACACCTTGCAACTACTGGTTGTGGGGACATGTAAAGACCGAGGTGTATTCACAGAAACCAGCTAATCTGGACGACATGAAGGACAAAATAAGGGATGTGATTCTGTCTACCCCAGTGTCCCCGGGGGGTGAGTAGTAACGCTCGCTGCCTTGTAATCAACAGATCCCGGGTTCAATTCCCGGTGAGAACACAAGTGGTTCTGAGCCCACGTTAAACTGTACGTCCCGTCGTTAGTACCTTACCAGTTCGTTTAGGACTTTAATAACAATTCAATCTGAATATCCCAGAGGAGCACCATCAGCACGCAACTCTCGGTTTCCCAAAAAGACTTTAACATTGTTTGGATGTTAATGGTGCACAACTGGATGTTTGGGGATGAACTTCAACAAGCAGAAATAAAACTTTAAAATTTGCTTTAATTACACACAAAATCTTTTGTTATTAAACTTAATAGTTTTCAAGTTATAGAGTTTTAGTTTCCTGCAGGACTCCCTCCTGACTTAATTAAACTTACATACAAACAGAATAACCAGGAGATACAGGAAGACAAGTGAATGGATTCGCGCACAAACAAAGGTAGAGGATGTAATCAAGACTGCGAAGAAGATGAAGTGGAAATGGGTCGGTCACATAGCTAGACGAACAGATGGAAGGTAGACGACAAATGTACTACATTGGATTCGTAGAGAAAAGAAACGACCGAGACGAAGCCCAAATGCAAGATGGGTAGATGAAATCAAGCGTTTTTCAGGATCTACATGGATGAGGTTAACAGCAGACCGAGATATGTGGAAAGAAAAAGGGGAGGCCTTCATCCAGCAGTGGATAGAAAACGGCTAAATATGATGATGATGATGATGACATACAAACAGAATATTTTAAATATTTTAAAATTAGAAGTCTTTATCAAATTAGGAATTAATTAATATGTGTACCCTTCGAGGTAATAATAATAATAAAATAAAGTGGAATCCTGTATGCTGGATGGTAAAACATAAATTAGTTATCTCCTCTAAATCATCCTTGCTATAAAGCAACGTCTAGCTGCAGCCTTACATTAAAAACGAACTTTATGTGCAAACAGTACGTCTTTTGTTTTCTACTGTTACATTATTGTAAAAGTACGTAAAAT